>JAINUT010001684.1:0-226763 GCA_020205555.1 Panax stipuleanatus | reverse complement strand
AATAATATTACAAAATCACAATATTGACAACCAGATCGTTCCCAGGAAAAATAGGGCTTTCCAATAAGGATTTTTCTTTACTAGCGCGCAATTAGATGACCAAACTCCTTTTCTAGACAGAACTTTTTAGACATTGTCAATAATGCTATCTAATAATATTATTCAAATAATATGAATTATTGATTTGATAATATGAAATACTTGATAGTAGTGTGCATACAAGCCAATCATGTATGATGATAAAGCACATACTTTATAAACAATCTTATTTATTTATTAATAAAATATTTATTTAAGGCATATAATTATCTACATGGTGCTATTTTTATAATATGTAAATAACCCATAGTTTTAAGCAATGCTTTTAGAATCATGATAAGATTATGATAATGAGATCTAAATTCTTAGAAAGCTTAAAAATTAAAATAGTTCCCAATTGTGGGATTACTAAAATGGGGATTAGTAAATTCGGATAGATTGGTACATATGTTGCTTGCTCATTGGATGAGGATGACTGATCTCATGGTCATTTGTGTGGAGACACTAAAGCAAGTATGTAGGTGTTTATTGAAGAATAAGTTCACTGAACGTGACTCGCTATGGAATACCTAATGGAGTTTTACTCGCCTGTCAATAGAATTCATAATGTGATAGTAGTACAAGTGATCCTTGGACTTGAGATCATCATAGTATCTTGTATGTAACAAATTATACTTTGACTAATTCCTTAAGGCCTTTTAAGGCATATATAGGGTATGCTTGGGTAATAAGTTACATATGGAGATAATGAATAATCAATAAAGAATCTACCACCTCTAGTAAAAGAGGAGATATGTCCTATGTAATTCGTTAAATGACAACTCAGGAATCCTTGACCAAGGTAGAATGAAATTAGAAAGAGGTTTCTAATTTGCAGTATTTGGAGTTGTGCATTTTCTAATCGAAATACATATGATTAAATAAATTAAGACTTAACAATAAATCCATGTCTTATATTTAATTGGGACATTGTATGGTGGAAGGATTAATTGTACGGTAACTATTAACTCACAGGTTCTTTTATGATTAATGTTGAAATCTATATTATCTAGAAAGTCGTTGATCGCTAGGGAGGCTTATCCTTATTATAGAATAAATGTTATTTATTTAAATAGATTATTAGTTTAATTTATTTATTTAAATAAGATTAGAATTGTTCTAATTAATTTATTCATAACCGGTTTAATATGGAGAACCTAAAGGGTCACACCATAAAAGGAAGAAGAATTATTTAAGAAGAAAATGGCATGATAGTAATAATGCATTAAGTATAATTAATTTAATCTATGGTGATAGAATAAATTAAATACCTTAATGTTTATTATTTAATATTTTAGAAATATTAAATATAAATTAATAAGAGGAGTCTTATTAATATTATTATTATTATTATTATTTTAATTCTAAAGGAGTTTAGGAATTAATATAATATCAGTACTCTCTCTCAATCCTAATAAGATTATGATATAAATTAATTAAAAGTATTTAATTATTTAATTAAAAAAACCCTATTCTAATTAGATTAGGAGGGTTAACCTAATATCTATATAAGAGAGTCTTATATCAGAAATAAGGTACGTGAATTTTTTCAAAAGTTGGGAGTACACATATTCTATAGAGATAGAAACAAGGGTTAAGCCAATAACCCATCTTCTTGAGTTCTTCATCTTCCTTGGTGGATCACCGTTAGAGGCCAAACATTTGGGTGGCTGACATTGATCAAGGGAAGGAGCCACTACAGAGGAATCAAATGAGTAGAACTTGTACCCGAGGAAGCTTGGATCTTCAAATGCATAATTCTATTTTTCTCCTTCTATATTCACTGATAATTGATGCACAAGAATGATCATGGTTATGGGTTTGTATAAATTTTTAAAAATCTAATTTTTGCGCTTCCGCCCTATTTATGTGATTTGATTGCATGATTGAGTTACGTAAAACCCAACAATACTGTGCAGTGACAATTATTGAATCAATAATATAAATATCAACGTATCAATTATTGAATCAAAATATAAGATATTAAACAGTAATTACTGTAATAATTATTGAGTAAGTGACTTCTTACGTAAAAATCAATAATTTAAAATACTGTGCAATACCGTGTGCTACTGTGCAACAACGCGTATTACTGCTCTTTAACCACCGGGCATTTCAACAGTTTAATGGTATAGTTTTGCCGTTATTTTTAGAAAACTTATTCTTGTCGTTTTTTTCATCCGACAGTTTTTCGTTATGGGGCCCACAAATGACTGCGCCTGTAAGACCCCAACTTTTATGAATAAAGATTTAATTTTCTTTATATATTATTTCGAAATAGTAAGGTGTTGATTTGATAAATATGAAAGTTATGGGTGAAATGTGCAAACATTTTTAAAATGAGCAAGTGGTTATAAAATATTCTTGTTGTCGGGGAATATTCGTTTGGTCGTGGAATATTCTTGTTGTCGGGGAATATTCGTACGACGGCGCAGCTTTTTGTGGGCCCCCACAACGGAATAACTGTCGGATATAGAAAGCGACAGAAATAATTTTTTTTACAAGATAACGGCGTAGTTGTTACCGTTAGTACTGTTGAAATACCCGGTGGTTAAAATACAGTGATACACGGTGTTGCATAGTAGTACACGGTATTGCACAGTATTTTAAATTATTGAGTCTTACGTGAGAAGCCATTACTCAATTATTGTTACAGTAATTACTGTTCAATATTTTTATTATTGACTCGATAATTGCTACGTTGATATTTTATATATTGACTCAATAATTGTTACATTGATATTTTATTGACTCAATAATTGCTACGTTGCTATTTTTATGATTGATTCAATAATGGCTACATATTTTATAGTATTGATTCAATAATTGTCGTTGCACAGTATTTCACATTATCAACTCAATAATTCATATTATTTAAATAATTATTAGATAGCATTATTGACAATGTCTAAGGAAGTTCTGTCTAGGAGGGGTTATTTAATTGCGCGCCAGTAAGGAGAAGTCCTTATCGGAAGGCCCCCTCTTTCCTGGGAACGACCTGGTTGTTAATATTGTAGTTCTATAATATTATTTGTGAATAATTAATTATTGATTTATATGATAAGGAAATACTTATTTTGTGGATATTAAAGAAGGAATTGGCGCTGATGAGTTTTATCAATATTTTGGTGTGAGAAATCATCTGTTTATGGATTCCGGATAATTTATGTTTGGAATTTGGAAAAACTTCCTTCTGCAAAGTTGTAGAGAATTAAATTTCCTATAGAAGGACATAGAATTTGTATTTTTCTGATGAAGGGGCTATTTATTATGAATTATTGAAGTTTTGAAAAATAAATATTATTTAATGGGTGGGCCCCACTTTTGTTGAAAATTCAAATTTTTGAGAAGCCGCCAGGCGGCGGAATTTTTTTTTTAAAATAATATTTTATTATTTTAGTCTCCTTTGGCATCCTAAGTTTTTCCTATAAATAGGGTGCTTAGGTTATAATTGAAAATCACACCAGAATCAGAAGTTTTCTCTCTCTATAATATCGAGCGTATTTTGTGAGTATTTCAATACTTTGAGTGTTGCTATTCAGTGCAAGTTTCCTTCGGTATTATATCCGATATTCCAGTAAGAGGTACTATCTTTTTGAGGTAAGGGATGTTATTTTCTTTTGTAAATGATGTTATTCTTTTCAATATCATTATACAGAAATATTGTCATGGATTTTATGTTGAAATTCTTACTTTTTCCGTCGGGGTTACTATTCACGTATACGGCACTATTCACGAAAAAATTAAATTTTCTTCTATTTGTTCAAATTGCTTGTTAAGGTTACTATCTTTGATTGTATCCAAGTTTTGAGCTCTATTCTTGAATTTTGCTCCATAATTGATTATTACGAGGTATTTTTGAATTGGATATACTAAAATACGAATACTTAGTCTTTGTCTTTTATCTCACTGGATTCGTTTTTTTTAAGTGTTTTTCATCATTCTCAGTCCTAAAAGGTGATGTAACTGAATATCTTTGGCCTGTAAAGCAAAGATGAATAATTACTTGATGAATATCTTTGGCCTGTAGAGCAAAGATGAATGATTACCTGATGAATATTTTTGGCCGTAGTGCAAAGATGACGGTGTTGAGATGAACATGACCACTGATGATACAAATGAATATCTTTGGCCTGTAGTGCAAAGATGAATATTGATTCGAGATGTATATTGATTGATGTTACAGGGATAATATATTGATGATGGACTTTTAAATCATAGAAGATAGTAGACTTCATTATCTGCTTAACTCTTCTAATGATTTGTTATTTCCGCTGCGAATATTGATCTAGAATTGACTGTCCATTATATTTTATCTGAATTGTTGAAGACTAACGATAATTTATTTTTCATTATCTTAGTCATAATATTCTTTACTGAGCTAGTTGAGCTCACCCTTTTCATCTGTTGTCCTCTTCAAGAAATGAGAATGTTGCGGGAACTAGTCGGGGGACAGAGTGATGGTCCGAGTTAGAGCAGTAGTAGTCCTCACTATTTCTGATAAATAGTGTGATAATAATTGTAATGAGGACTTAGTTTGAATCTTAATATTTTCTACATATTTGTATTGACACTCACAGTTGTGTGGTCGTATTTTGCACGACCGTATGTATAAAGTTTGTATTTGAATTCTGTACCATGTATTTGGCGACTCAGAATGAGTTGGGTTGAATGGACCTATTCTGGGGGCGTCACAGCGCCGTCGTACGAATATTCCCCGAGCAAATGAATATTCTCCGACACAATGAATATTTTATGACCACTTGCTTACTTTGTAAAACTTGCACATATCACCCCACAACTTATCACATTCATCAAATCAACACCTTACTATTTAAAATAATATATATAGGAAATTAAATCTTATTCATAAAAAATTGGGGTCTTACATGTATCATATTTAGTATTTATTTCAATCCTTGTAGAAAAAGTACATGTTAATATAATTTTTGGAGACTTTAAGTTGATGGTTCCTTTGTGTTGATATTGTGTCGCATGTGTTGTGACATGGTATTTTTATTAAAATATACCGTAGGGTATACCTGAGCTATAACTACCTGTGGGGGTATCACATGCATGTCCTCTTGGTATCGAGGCATAACACCTTTCGTGACGGTGTGATCAGTTTATGGCGTCTCCGTTTTGTGCTCTGATGGAGTTGACCATTTGGTGATTTTGTTGTGGAAGGCGTAGGGTCGACACTAATTTTCTATTCTGTTCTACGTATTGTGATGTTTGTGTTAAATACGCCTTTCGATTTTACATGCATTTGGATTCGCGGTTCAATATGTGTGACTTGCTGTGTGACAAGGTATATTTTTGTTTAGTTTGAGCTCGGTATGAAATAACATCCAACCATTTGATTTAACTTATTATTTCGTTATGTTAGTTTTTTTGTTTCAGTTCATTTAATTGAGTTAGTTATTTTGTTTCATTATTCTTGTACTCTATATTCGTACTAAGAATTTGGTTCATGCTGTATTTTTTTTTTCCGGCAGGCAATCAAGAGGATCAAGGGCAAGTGTGACAAGAGCTCTCTTTATCCAAATGATTTAAATATATTCTGTTTAGGTTGTGTATACATAGTTTGTTCAGAATTGTAATAATTATCTTAAGTTGTGGTTTGAGCCCGTATGACATTTATTATGATTTGTCTTGTGACATTTAATCGTTATGAGACTATTCTTTTATGTTTTGGAGCTTTAATATAATTTCTTCAGTTATGTTGTATTTTGAGAACCTCTCTTTTTATTTCGAAAAGGGGGTGTTATATTATATTTTCATTTAATGTATTAACTCATTACATTATGTTATGTAATGTAATAAGTTATAAAAGACAAAATAATAATAATTATAACTGATTTGACATTTTGACTTACACTTTATTTTATTCATTATATACAATCATATAATTTAATAAATCAAACACAATTTTAAACATAATATAATAACAAATATATTATAATAATTACATAAATATTAAGAATCAACCAAATAAATATATCATAATAATCTATGAGTAATGTTACTATTACATAAAATCGTCATCATAATATACTTATGAGTGTATGTGAACGATTTTTATATAATAGTTGACTTATTGATAATCTATTAACATTATATTACAACTTTATTGAATAATGTTTACTATTACATGTACATCACATTTCTTTTTCCGCAAACCAAACGCCACGTGTGTTATGAGCCCACAATCATCTGGAAACGCCCAGCTCACATGTATATTACTTTCGAATAAACACACTCTCGCTCGCTCGTCTCTCTTTTTCTAGGGTTTTAAATTATACCAAAATTCTCTCATTTTCCTGGAGGTTCGTTTGCCAGTACCGTTTCGTTCGCCTCACATCATCTGCTCATTCGAATTCGGTCTTATGAAGGTATGTTTTTGCTCATTCGATTTGGTTCATAGGGTTTCGAAATACTCCTTTAGCTCCGTGCGATGATATCAGTAATGAATAGCAACGATATCGATTTAGATCGAAAACCTAGGGGTTCAGAAGAGAAGGATGTCGTTTTCGATAGCTCTAATGAAGAAACTAGGGTTTGGCATGGTGATGATGTTAATAGCCGGGGTCGAATGAGATTAGGGTTTTCTAAAGATAAGGGAAGTATAAAGGGTGAGAAAGTTTTGTATTTTGGATGGAAATGTTGAGTCGAGGGATCGACAAGTTGAGGAAATGAGGAGTGCGGATGTGGATTTGAAGGGCATTGATGAGAAAATTAGAAAGACGGTCAGTTAGTGATGAAGATGGCGGGACTGAGCGATTGGAGTCGGGTGTTAGGTCTTGGGAAGATACAGAAGCTAATCTCAATGGCATTAAGTGTCAAGTTAGTGTGAGGAACGGGAAAAATGATAAATTGGTGTCAAGGGCTAAAAAAGGACATGTAAAAGAGGAGAAATATTCTGTATCTCAGTATGATTCCATGCTTTCAATGTTTGATGAATTTGCAGCAAATGGGAGAGGCGGGGCATTGGAAGAGAAGCAACCAGGTTACGGGTATGAAATAGGAGATATGGTTTGGGGGAAGGTGAAATCGCACCCGTGGTGGCCAGGTCACATATATAGTGAAAAATTTGCATCATCTTCAGTTCGTAGATCAAAGACAGAGGGTCATGTACTGGTGGCTTTTTTTGGTGATAGCAGTTATGGGTGGTTTGACCCTGCTGAGCTTATCCCATTTGATTCCAGTTTCTCTGAGAAGTCGCGCCAGACGAGTTCCAGAACTTTTGTGAAGGCTGTGGAAGAAGCAGTTGATGAGGCCAACCGGAGGCGTGCTTTGGGTTTGGCTTGTCGATGTAGGAATCCATACAATTTTCGTGTAACAAATGTTCAAGGGTACTTTGCTGTGGATGTTGGTGATTATGAGCCTGGAACCGTATACTCTGTAGACCAGATTAGAAAAGCTAGGGAGAGTTTTCAGCCTAGGGAGATGCTTGCATTTATAAAGCAACTGGCGTTGTCATCTACTAGTAATGAGCATGGGTCTATACATTTTATGAAGAATAAGGCTACTGTTCTTGCTTACAGGAAGGCAGTCTATGAGGAGTTTGATGAGACCTATGCTCAGGCATTTGGGCATCAGCCAGTGCGCCCTTCTAGACAAACACTAGATATGGTCCCCACTAGAGGTATTAAATCCTTTTCTACATTCATGATTAATAGGTTCTGGTCTATGTTCATCACTATTTGTTCTACCATGATCATACTACATGTTAATCACTACTTAATTGAGAAATAAGCCTCATAGATTAGCTTCGTTAGGACCTAAGTTTCAATACTACTTGCATCTCCTTGCATTTTTTGAAGTATACTATACTAAAATGTTGTTACTATGGAATATTGATAAAATTGCGCGATGCTTTATAAATAAATTCTTTCTAGTTAACTCATGAATGGTTTTCTGTAGAGGGTGTATTTTATTTTCGCATGTCCTTTTGATGGTTGAATGATAAATACTTCTATTTGTCCATGCAACTCTGAAGTTCTCCGTTCATGACTCTGTCCACTAAAGAAGGGCTTAAGTACATTTTTTCCACACAAATTAGACAGTATAAAATATATTCCAGCTTTACCCATATATTTTAACACAATATAATTGGACCCCCATAAATTTTGACACAAGTATGGGATAATATTGTCTCCCCCCTCGGCCCCTGCCCTCACCCCCGCCTATAACAAAACAATTATATTTTTGACTTTTGCAATTAAAGCTGTTCTTTTGAAGATTTTTTGTATTTGAATTTTTTCTTTTTCTGGAAGAAGTATTTTAGTTGACTTTAAAATTATGTTTTTAATTGTCAGACACCAAGGGCTTAGAAACATTGATGAGTTTCTAAATTAGCCATGATTGAGATGACTAAAGTCTTGAGCTTGAAGAAATAAAGCTCTACTTAATTTCAGGAAAGGATGAAAGAAGATTTCCCCTCCTCTCCACAGCATAAAGACATTTTTTAACTGCTTTTGTAGTACATCACGGTTACTTTTTAGTCTTCTTATTGTCTATGGAACCAAGTAGAGTTGATAGGAAGGGAACTGTTAAAAGTCGCTAAGATTTTAGATGTAATATGCAGTCTAAATTTTTTTTAGGTCTGTTAATATTCATTTAATTATACTATATCTTTATATCACATTATAAGATTGGTGGTGTTGTTTTGATGTTTTGCTGTTAAAAGTCATTAATATAGGGAAGATTTAGGATAAAAGTTGTCTAATTTTATTTTGGGCCTATTATTTGTCTGAACTATAATATATCGTTATCCTAAGACTTGTGGTATTATTGTGTTGTTAAAGTAGCTGTAGATACTGTTACTACCACTGTTATTATTCTAGCAAAATTTTGTGTGCCAGGAAAGCAGGATCTTTGTCACATGAAGGTTTTTCAAAGACGAGTGAGGTAGAATCTAGCTATTCAGGCGTTCTATAAGAGAGAAAACATTTAAAGAACCACACTTTTTATCTTGGCGTGCTATTTTTAACCTTTACCTGAAAAGTCTTGTCAAAGTGCTGGTTGGCATGCGCTGATAATTCTATCAAAAAGTTTTCTTACTTTTGCACTTTATATTCCTATGACTATAATACTTGCCATTTGCTGTTCTATTTTATTGTTCCCGAATGAACTTGTGATAAGTAGTAGTTGATTATTTAATCACTAGGCTTGTATCTCTATGTAATTTTTATTTTGTGCTTCTATGCTTCTAGTGCTCTCATATAGCGTGCCTTGTGATAACAATAGGACTTGTCTAAGAAAGAAAAAGACCGATGATAAAACATTGACTCGAATATTTTTTTTTATGTGAAGTAACTTCATTTACTAGTGTACTCTCTCCATTCCCAAATTTAATGTAATGATCAGCACGAAATACAGATTGAAAAAAAGATAATTTGACCAACTTGCTACTTTTTCACCCCTCTTAAGTTAATTATATAAAGGATGATATTATTTGGTCCCAATACTTTTTATCAATATTCTTTCGGTGAATAATATGGTCCCTCTGAATTAAGGTTGCATTAGTTATGTAAACATTTTGGGACATCCTAAAAGTGTGTCTGATTTCCCTGAGCCCTTGTATTTGTTTTAAATCTCACTTGCATCACAGGTTTGTATTGGTAAATAGTTATATTTATTTATGAGAATAATTCTTTTCTTATTTTATAGTTTTGTAATTTTTGCAGCTCCATTGAGTGGCCCTCTGGTAATTGCGGAAGCTCTGGGTAAGGTGAAGGGCTCTGCAAGACCCAATAAATCCAAGGACCAAGCAAAGAAGGATCGTTATCTTTTAAAACGGAGAGATGAACCAAATGAGTTGAAAACTAGCATTCAAATTGACCCAGGCCAAGCCACTTCCTCAGGGCAACCTGTTTATGTAGACGGTTCTTTAGCAATTGCATCTGGTGATTACGTGTTGCAAAAGAGATCTCCATTAGCCTCTTCAAATCATGAGGTTCCAGAAAAGCATGTGCGGACTGAGATTGTAGCTGGGGATGGTGTCTTAGATTTGAGTCATCAAGGAACTGGCAAAGAAGGTATGACTATCGACGAGAAGACTGCGGTCGTGGACTTTAGCATGGGTGAAGCTTCTGGTCAATTTAGTCATCCACTTGAAGCAAGGTCTTCACTTGGTAAGGGGAAGGATGTGGGTCGTAGAGGCTGGAATGCTTCTGATTCAGTAGGTGACATGCCTTACACTATTGAGCCCAGTGGGGTACCAATCGACTTAAAAGACCATGCAAGTTCAACAGCCTTTAAATCAGCTGAAAGTTTCGAGCAGTCTTTTAGTCTAGCAGCTGAAATTGAATTACATGGAGAACAAGGTCAGGATGGTTTTGGTGCTTCACATCCTTTGGGAACGGCTAATGCGAAGGTTCATGGTGAAGGTCCAAAAGTTCAGACTGATATTGCAACAAAGAAGGCTAAAATTCGTAAACGCCCTGCTGGGGAACTGAACAGCGAGAATTCGATCCCATTGCTGAAGAAGAAGAAGCAAAAGAAAGAACTAGTGAGCTCTCAAAATATGCAGATTCGCCCATCTGGTGGTAAAGTTAGGTCGTCAGTGGGGAACATACCTGGAATTTCTGTCCATGTTTCAGTGGCTGCCAGAGAGGATTTTCAGGTGGACCGTCTGAAGAAAGGGGATACAGTCGGCACTTCATCCTCCCCTGATTCACTAGAGGCACAGAAGATGGCTCAAATGGAAGAGTTGGAGCTTCCACAACTACTTCATGATCTGCAAGTTCTTGCACTTGATCCTTTCCATAATGCGGAGAGAAGTACAGCAGCAGTCACACAAGAGGTTTTTCTGAGATTTCGATCTATTGTTTATCAGAAGAGCTTGACTTCGTTGCCACCCGCTGACAGCGAGTCAAATGAAAGTCGTGTCAGTAAACCTCAAGCTATTGCTACAGCCAATAATCCTTCTGCTGAGAGCAGAGAACTTCCATCATTTAAACCGCAGAGACCTATTGTCCGGCCTGATGATCCCAAAAAAGGTGGGCAGAAGCGTGGGCCATCTGATCGCCAAGAAGAGATTGCTGCAAAGAAGAAGAAGAAGATCAATGATATGAAAGTATTGACAGCAGATAAGAAGGCTGCTCAGAAGACTTCGGCGCTGCCACGAGGAGATGTCAAGGAAACAAGTGGTCCAACAATCAAATCAGTCAAACAAGAACCTTTAAAGAAACCAGAGCCTCCGAGAGCACCAGAACCTACAATGCTGGTGATGAAGTTTCCACCCCAGGGGACCCTTCCGTCTATTATGGAGCTGAAGGCTCGGTTTGCTCGTTTTGGGCAGATGGATCATTCAGCAACTCGTATATTCTGGAAGTCCTCCACATGCCGTGTCGTATACCGCCACAAGGCGGATGCCCAGTCAGCACATAGATTTGCTGTTGGAAGTAGTAACTTATTCGGGAATACTGGTGTGAGATGCTTCCTACGGGAACTAGGAGTTGCAGCACCTGAGATGGAACCTGGCAAAGCCCAAAGGGAAGACTTGTCAACGGGCACATCACAGGCTCGGGATTCTATGGTTGAGCGAAGACCGGCAGCATCTCTTTGGCCCCAGGCACCAGGAATCCAGCTGAAATCCATCCTGAAAAAATCAACCGGCGACGAGACCAGTGGTAATGGTGGTGGTAGGGGAACCCCTCGTGTAAAATTCATGTTGGGTGGGGAAGAAAATAGTAGAGGGGGTGAGGAATTGACGATTGGTAATAAGAACTTCAACAACAATGCTAGTTTTGCCGATGGTGGTGCATCTTCTACTTCTACTTCTACTTCTCATCATGGAATGGATTTTAATAGTAAGAATATTGTCATTCCTCCATCTCCATCGCCTCTTCTTCCTTTACCTACTACTACTGCTGCCGTTCAATTTCCTAGACCGCCAAATAATTTGCATTATACTGAAATAGCACCACCCAGAAATGCTCATAACTTTAACATACCGGCAGCGCCTCCCATGACCCCCCATAGTGCCCCCAATGTAGATATTTCACAACAGATGATGAGCCTGCTCATCAAGTGCAATGATGTTGTGACCAATTTGACATCCTATTTAGGCTATGTGCCTTACCATCCTCTTTGAATCCGAGAGTCTAAGCTAGAGTCGTCCGTCTTTTGAGACGCATCCTCCCGAGAGGAAAAACTCAATTTTTGAGTTGAGTAAAAAGGAAGGGAAAAATTCAATTGGGAAAAGGGTTAAATTTGTCGTTTTGTCGATGAATAAGTTGGTCATAAGATCCAAATCAGATCAGAACCGAACAGAAAAGTGTGAAGTCTGAACATGAACAAATTCCATAAATCATACAATGGGGATACTGATGGATGGCCGTAGTTCTGACTGTATATTGCACCCTTTTCATACTTGTAGTTTAAACTTTTGTCTCTTGGCCTTTATTTGTATAATGCTGCTGAAGATTATCTTTTAGCTTTCTTTGTTTTTGAACTTGATTTAGTGGAAATTTGTCTTCACCCCCGGTTCAAGGCTGATTGCCAATGAACTGGGTCTCTCTCTCTCTCTCTATATATATATATATTATGTATGAATGCATGGATATAGAAATATGTAGAAATATTTCTAGATGATAAAGTCAGCATCTAATTTTAACATGATTTGTATACTAGTTAGACGTAATTGAAACACGGGGTTCTAGACATCAAGGCATGAAATGCTTTAATGTTCTTGTTCCCTAGGTTTGTGTAGCTTAAGCAAGTTGTTTTTTATTTTTATTTTTGCTTCTTTGGTGTAAGCTTGAATTGTTAACGTAAATACAAGAGTGAAACACACATGTATTTGGGCTGGCATATTTGATAGGAAAATGTAGTAGACCAAAAATATGCGTCTTTTCTTTGTGTGTATTGTTTTTGTTGCTTTGAAAATAATGAAATCCACACTCGGAGACAGGGTAATCGTTGTGCGGACATTTTGGAAAAAAAAAAAGATGATTCCTCTCACGTACATAAATAGTGAGTGAGTCGTATTTTCACGTGAGATTTGTGTAAAAATATCATTTCAACGTGTGAAAATATCAGTTTCTAAAAAGAAAGAAAAAAGAATGCATCTTTAGGACGACACATTATGATATTTTGATCATATATTGGGTAATTCCAATTGTTTTTTTCAACTAGTTTTAGTTGCGTCCCTTTTATTGAAAGTAAATAAAAAAAAAAAACTTTTTGACCGTTTCGACAGGAACTGTATATAATCCAAAATGACGTCGTTTCATTTCTTGATTCCATACCACCTCAACCCTTCTTTGATCTATTTAAGCGCACAGCCTCTAAAAACAAAAGCAAGCCCCTAAAATTAAAGTCCACCTCAAATTTTTACCCTCCCCCAAAAAAACTATCTTTCTTTCCTTTCTTCATCTTCCTTTTGCTATGCACCAACAAATAAAAAAAATCCCCTTTTCCTATCAAGAACTGAACACCATCATAATCAATCATTCTTTAAGTTAGTTGGTATTATTTTCTTGTTTTAAAAAAAGGGCGATACGGCCAAGAAAATGGAGTATCGCCCCTTAGACATCACGGTGATATCTGCTTCTGAGTTGAAAAATGTCAACATGTTCATGAAGATGAATGTTTATGTAGTGGTGTCAATTAGCGGCGAGAATTCGACAAAGCGCAAGACTTACGCAGACCGGAGCGGCGGCGCCAACCCCGAATGGAACTACCGCATCAAGTTCAGTGTAGAGGAGAGTTCCATCTCCAAAGATTTCCTCAGGTTTCAGCTCAAGGCCGAACGTAGCCTCGGCGATAAAGTCATTGGGGAGGTCTCCATTCCCCTTGGCGACCTCCTCCAAGAATACTCCAACCAACACCAAACCTCCCGCGAGCGCGAAGCTGAGTACCAGGTTCGGACATCCGCAGGAAAAGCCAGAGGCAGCTTTAAATTTTCATTTAGGTTCGGGGAGAAATTCACCCAACAGATTCAGGCTATCACCCAATCTATCGTACAAGTGTATCCGCCGCCGCCACCACCATCAGAAACTGCTGCTTATGGTGGAAATTATCCACAGGCTGCAATGGGATATACCATGCAGCCTGTGATGGTTGCAGCACAATACCCTCTTCTACCAGGGTATACCTATCAAGGTTATGGTGGATACCCTCCACCATATCAATATGGTCAGTATGGTGGAGGGTATCCACCAGCTGCTGCACTAGGATATGCATATCCATCGGGCCAACCAGTGCAGCAGCTCAGGCAAGCCGGCCAACATCAATATGTTGAGAAGAAGAAAAAGTCGGGGTTTGGGAATAAACTAGGATTCGGATTAGGAGGTGGGATATTGGGAGGATTGTTGGTGTCAGAGATAGGAGAAATGTTTTCCGGCGTCGGAGATATGGTGGCGGGTGATGGGGATCATATGGAGGCAGAAGACAGAATGGAGGATATATGATGTAGGAGATATGGTGCATGGTGGATGAGACAGAAGCAGCCTAAAATGCTGTTGTATGATGCAGCTGAAGTTTTGAAGGTTGGATTGCTAGCTAGCTAATGGAATTTATGGATTGAAATTTGAACATGCAATTTCATTCACATGTCCTACCTACTATTTAATGTAGTGTCAAAAGTAATTTTCGATGAAATTGTATACGGTACAAATACGAAATAAAATTAATATAAGAATAAAATGGTGTTCTAATTGAAAAACTTAAAGAGTTATTTTTAATCTTTTATTAACTCAGTAACAACACGGGAAAAAAAAACTTGCACTTTTTTTAGTCTTTTTTCTTTATTATTTTAAATTTAAGTTTTTTCTTTTATCCTTTTTGGCCAAAACTCATTAACATGATGTCAAGGATAATAATAAAAAAAATGTGACCTTTTTTTTTTTTGACAAATGCAACTTTTTCTTATGTACAAGTCAAAAAAAATATTGATCAACCAAACAATACAATTATTTGTTATACTAATTGTATTAAACAATAAAAATAATGTTACTATTATATAAAAAATGATCACATAAAGCTTATATACACACATGTATATTGTGGGTTCTACGTGCCAGGTCAGACCCAAAAATATATGTGTGTATATGAGTTTTATATGAATATTTTTTATGTGATAGTAGCATTATTGTAAACACTAATTGTATTCACGATTTTCTTCAGTATTTATATCCCATTGTCAAAAGAAAAGTTGGAGGTGCATGTGATAGGCCCCACTTTCCTGAAAAATAAGTACAACTTATTAGGGATACAAAACTTGCAGAAGAGATTAGCATGAGGGACGTTCTCTCTCTATTGAGGGAGGATCATGTAATCTTTTTCTTTTTTTGTTTTGTTTTTTGGGTTTTTGGCTCTCTTTTTTTCTTTTTTCTTTTTTGTGTGTGTGTGTGTGTGTGTTTCTCTAATCTGATGAGTATAAAAATAATTATGAAGGATGGATGTAAAATAATATAGTTAAATATTATCACTAAACATGCATAGATGGATGATCAACTATTTATATTTGATATTTTATTTTTTAAATTATTTTTTGTAATATTCTTTTGCCACATAGTAGTAATTTATCTTGGTTTGTCTTTTTACATTAAATAATGCTGCTATCACATAAAGCTCATATACACACACGTACATATATGTGGGTCCCACGTGATAGACAGGGCCCACAAATATGCATGTGTGTGCATGTGAGCTTTATGTGACCATTTTTTATGTGATAGTAGCATTGTTGTTGTACATTTGGTTGGTTAGTTTCTTTTGTATCCGCTAGAACTTTGTTTCTATCTACATCTTGGGAACTGTGTATCGTCGGTTACTTAATTACTCTATCCGTCCTATAATATATATTTCGTCCGTCCATATCTTAATATAAGACATTTTAGAATTTTTCATTTGTCCCTAATTATTTGACGTTTTGTTCTAATCGAGGAGAATTGGTCACAATTTTTCTAAAATTATCCCTCATTATCTTGCCTAATTTTTTTTTTTATCTTTATTCATAATTTACGATACTTTTAACTCTTTATCTCTCTTTATTCCAACAAAACTCTTTCACTTTTTTTCTTTCCCTCTCTCTTTTTCTCGAGTACTTCTATGCGGACAGGAAAATTGGATCGGAACAACAAAATTAATTTGTTCCCGCGAACAAATGACAATACAATCTATTTGTTCGCGGAAACAAATTCCTTTTGTTCTTTCGGTCTAATTTTCCTGTCCGCATATACTTATTGCTTTTTCTCTTGTTTATCACGTCTTTTCAGCAGTTTCTTCCTCTCCTCAGATTAATTATGATGTTAAAAAATTTTAAAATTGTGTATAAGAATTAAGGAAATGATTGTATAACATTAAATATAGTATTAATTGTTTATAATATCCTTTATAATATATTTATCTCATACTCTCTCTTATGTGTAACATTTTTCAATGAGGGGTAATTTTGAAAAGATTGTGATTAATTCTCTTAAATTATATAAAACGTCAAATAATTTGGGATCATCTAAAACGTCATATATTATATGACGAAAAGAATATTTAAGTTGTTATTTACCTTTATAAAAATATTTATTACTTTTCTTATTCTACCTATATATATATATATATATATGGAATTTCATAGCATATGCCTTTAAGGAAATATTTTATTGAATTGTGTACATATTTCCTTAATTTAATGCAAATACATAAATTAAGGAAATATGCACACAGTTCAAGGTAATATTCTTTTGAACTATGTGAAGGGCACATGTTAAGAGGACCCTATATATATAGGTGTCATATTATTTTTGGGTCTCTTAACATGTGCCCTAAAAGCACATGTTAAGCACACAGTTTAAGAGAATATTTTCTTGAACTGTGTGCATATCTCCTTATTCTATATTTGCACTAAATTCAAAAAAATATGTACACAATTCAAGAGAATATTCTCTTGAATGGTATGATGTGCCCTTACCTAAGGGCACATATTAATAAATTCTATAATTTTTTATTTAATTTTTTGTAATGGAGGGAGTATTTTTACCCATAAACTCTTCCAACTAGAACGGGGACAAAAAATGCTCAGCCTTAAAAACTCGATAGACACCCAACTACTCAGCACTGCTTTACTCTCTTCAATTGAGTATCCACCACACACAGTATGATAAAGCACAGCTCTCTCTGTTTCTTCTTCATTCTCTCTCTTCACAGGTTATCTCATTTCTTGTTTTGATTCTGATATTGATTACAATAAAGCATTATACTTTTCTTATGATTCTTCTATTTTTATGAATAACCGCACAATTTCCGGTTCATACAAACAATCAAGGATTTGTTGTTTAAATTACATTGTTCCCTTTTTGTGTTTTAAGTTATGCATTTGGTAGTTATTTCTGGGATTCTTCATTAATTTATCAGTTCATGCATGAAATAATTAATTTTGATGGAATGGTACTAAATTAAGTAAAATAGTACTTGCCCATTTCAGGGTATTATCTAAATCTCAAATTGGCAAAGATGAGCATGCTAGCTCACCCCCAAGAGGATGGAATTCTTATGATTCCTTTTGCTGGACCATCTCTGAGCAAGAATTCCTTCAAAATGCTGAACTTGTTGCTCAGAGATTGCATTCCCATGGATATGAGGTCTTTGCTCTTTCACCATTACTCTATAGCTACGTTTGCTTGCAAAAATATGGATGAGATAAGACTATTTATATTAATTGAACACCATTAGGGACAATTTTGTCTCGTGATTAGTCTATTATTTAATCCCATGGACAATTTGTTATTATTTTTAAGGTTATTTGATACCTCAAAAAGGTATTATATATAATACTACCTTTTTAATTGGGATTATATCCATTCTTCAAATTACCTTAGAATGACAAAACATAGTCCATGAGATAAAATAGCGAGATAAAATAATCCCTAATGGTGTTAAATTTGTACACAATCTTATTCCACCCATCACTTTTGTATTAGAAGCTTAGTTTTACTGTGTTTTGTTTGCATAATCCTTGATTATATGTGGTGTGATCGATTTTTAACACTCAAATGTTAATCCTATGTGTAGTATGTTGTGGTGGATTACCTTTGGTATAGAAGGAAAGTTGAAGGCGCTTACGTTGATTCCCTAGGTTTTGATGTAATTGATGAATGGGGGAGAATGATCCCTGACCCGGGAAGATGGCCCTCATCCCGAGGTGGGAAGGGGTTTACTGAAGTGGCCAAGAAAGTTCATAATATGGGTTTGAAATTTGGGATTCATATTATGAAAGGTATAAGTACACAGGCGGTTAATGCAAACACTCCCATCTTAGACACCACCACGGTATATTGCTCCTCACTGATTCAATTTTGTTACTCCCTTTCAATACTAGAGATGCCATATCAATTCGTGTTATTTTCAATAACGAAACCGAAATATAATTCGTGGTATGTATGATAAAGAAACCTATATATTCAAACTTTTCACATTTCCTCTTATCTCGTTCCTCAACTTTTGTTCCTGTACTTTTTTATTCCTCTGTACAGTGTAATGTAAGGAAATTTAAAGATTGGTTTTAGCAACTATTGCTTAGCTCCTTAAACTTTCTCTATAATTAGAGGAGAGCTTATGAGGAATCCGGCAGGCAGTGGCACGCAAGAGATATAGGCATAAAGGAGAGGGCTTGTCCATGGATGACTCATGGTTTCATGAGCGTTGACACCAAATTGGGAGCTGCAAAGGCATTCTTGAGGTCACTCTATCAACAGTGTGCTGAATGGGGTGTTGATTTTGGTAATTACACAGTTGCTAACTGAAAATCATTTTATGTTTGCCGTTATTAGGCACCACAGTACATATGAGTTTGGCACTTGATTAGAATGTGCCTGGATATATCAAAAAACAGTGCAATCTGGGATTAATATTGTGGTTTTGATTAAATTCTTTTGTTTCGCATAGCATTGGAAAAGACGTTTTTCTTTGCACTTGTAAAACATTTTCTTCATCATCTAGAAAGAAGGAAAAAGGGAGCCTCTCTACTTCTCTCAAGCCTTTTAAGCTTAAGAGTCAAAAGGAACACGGTAGCATCACTCAAATCTCAAGCATGGAACTATGCTACCATTTCTGCATGTCAAAAGTCATTTCTTCAATTATGAAACATGATTAAATAGTGTTTTCCTCTTATTTTTATATTATATATATATATATATATTTATATACACACACACACACAAATATCCTTTTTGCTCATAACATTGAACCAACTTTTACAATAATATAAGGGACAAAAGTTCGTATTTGTGACCTTATTTTTATGTCTCAAGTGTATCATCTTCTATCATTTACAAGTGAACTCTAGGATTTGTAATTAACTTATTTTACTTGGCCAGGTAGAAGTTTTCTTCCATTAACTTGATGATATTTCCTTCTATAATTTACAGTGAAGCATGACTGTGTATTTGGTGAAGACTTGGATATAGATGAAATAAGATTTGCTTCACAGGTACAAAGCTTCCTGGTTGCATCTCTGGTGACAATTATCTTAAATATATTTACTGGCGATTCATATGTACATAAGGGATTGCAAGTCTATAACGGATATACAATTTAACTTTTGTAGGTCTGGCAGGGACTTAACCGACCAATCCTATATTCCCTATCTCCTGGATCTAGTGTGACACCAGCCTTGGCAAAGGAAGTAAGCGGTCTGGTCAACATGTATAGGATAACAGGAGACGACTGGGATTCATGGAAAGATATTGCATCCCATTTTGACATTTCAAGGTGGCTTAAGCACTATTTGCTTCAGTTTGACACTTAGTTGCCACTTTTTTCTAAATTATAACTTCTCCAGTAACTGTTATTCCTTTTCCACACAACGCAGTTGTTTTATTTTACTTGATAGCGTCTCAGCTCTTGTTTTGCTTAGTTGTCCTTTCTGCTTTTAATATTTGTACATGATATAATGCTAATAACATTTATGATGGTTTTTCACTTGTCCCAGGGACTTTTCTGCTGCTAATATGATTGGAGCCAAGGGCTTGTTGGGGAAATCATGGCCTGACCTAGATATGCTGCCACTGGGATGGCTTACTGATCAAGGTGAAAATCTTGACAAAATCACCTTAATTAGCTTTCCTAAGAAGGGTTAGTACTAATTGTAATTGCACAAAGGGCACTATCCGTTAAATCTATCTACTCAACTCTAAATGAGTAATATCCTATAATTCTTTGAGGGCCTGATAAGCTAGAATGACTGCATGTAATCCCCGTGCTAATGCAGTTCCCAGTGGTTGTACTCATGCACTCTCTACATTCCAAGTGAATGCTAGACTTTTCAATTTGTAAGGCATGTTGTGAAAATCATAGGTTTTGAACCCCTTTTATGTTGTTTTCTTTTGGTGTTTTGATACTGCGGTTAGTTGGGATAAATCTGGCACCTAGCATTATACAAGGCAAAGGATTGTCAAATAGATGCATCCAGCGTAGCTTAGAGGGTGTAGAGTAGACCAAATATCTCATAGTTTGTACACAGAATAAAGGAATACGCCTGTGTAGTTAATGATTTTTGTCTCTAATATTTGGAATAAATCTGTAATCTAGATCGATCTAATTGAGCGACTTCTATCGTAATGGACAATGACTCGCACCTTGGGCCTTGGGATCCCGATCTCATATGCTTCTTGACATTGTATTATTTATTTACAGGCGTAAACCAAGGTCCGCACAGAAACTGTAACCTTACTCTAAATGAGCAAAGAACTCAGGTATGTGAATATAACTAATGGTCAAGTCCTTCAATTCCTTTTCGTATCCAAATAGTTACAAGTTAATCCTCGAATTTCTTTTGGCAGATGACTTTGTGGTCTATGGCGAAATCTCCTCTCATGTTTGGAGGGGATATGAGACAGCTTGACGAAACCACGTTTAATCTCATCACAAAGCCTACCCTACTGGAAATAAACTCCTTTAGCTCAAACAATAGAGAGGTATGTGTAATTGTCCAGAAACTCTATATTAGAAAATAGAAACAACTGTGTTTTACGATACTGTTTTTGTTATGCAGTTCCCTTATATTACTGGTGCAGCCAATCTCCATATTAGAAATAAAGGAGCGACCTTCCAATCGAGAAGTCCAAAAGATGCAGGTATATCAGAATCATTTGCTTGGCGTCTGATTAGCTGCAAAGATAGTGAGGCAAAAGGTTGGTTCAACAGTGCTCTTGATGATGAAATGGAACAAGTCTGCTGGAAAGAGGACTCTAGAAGCAAATATCAGGCACACTTTTGCCTATACAAGAGAGGACCTCTTTCTGCATCGTAATAATGTTTTGCCTTTAGTTATTTGTTCAATATTATTTATATTTTTATTAATTTTAATGTTTTTGACGCGCTAAGGATGTTGATGCAGAGATGAGGAGATGACGTATAAGCAAAATTATCAATGGATCTTCCATTTATTATCAACAGATAAAGCGGAATTCTGCTTGAGTGCTTCTCCAAATCGGAAGCGTACCTCTAAAGAGTTTTCACGAGCCTCATTTTCACCTTGCAGATGGGATACAAACCAGGTATGTGGTCCAGTATAGCTACTAGTGATGTATTCCTCATGTTTTGTATACATTTTGGAAAATGTATATTCGATTCACGCATACTTAGGGGTGTAAACGAGTCGAATATCAGTGAACACCTTAATGCTCAGATTCGGCTCGATTCGAAAAAATTGAGCTCGAATTCGACTCGGATTCGATAAGGAATTTCTAATTTTGCGCCAGATTCGACTCGGATTATTACTCGGACCTACTCGGCTCGTAAGTACTCGACTCGTTTACGAAACGAGTTACTCATAAGCCTTCAAATCGAGTTTCGAATATAAACCATTTCACTTAATACTGAACCACTACATACTAAATTGATTATTGAACTAATGTTTATATATAAAAGGTTTTTGCTTTTATTTATGTAAAGAAATTACAAAGAATGTAATATAAATTGACAATCAATTCATTGACACTTTATAAATTATAAAGATTGATATAAATATCACATATTTAGCTTGTTAGTATGAATCAGACCAGTATTCGAATATGATCCATCGAGCAGGTATCGAGTATGGTTCGAGAAAAAATAAAATACTTGAACTCAAATATGAGCGAACACTGGCATACTCGAATTCGACTCGTGTATCATTAAACAGAAAACGAGTATGGATCATATTTGACTCAAATCAACTTCAAATTCGAGCTTTGGAACATTTTTTCGAACTGATCTCAAGTCGAGTACCGAGCTACTCGACTCGGCTTACACCCCTACGCATACTTTAGTTTATCATCTTTAAGGGCATTAATAAATGTACATTAAACTTACGTCATGAAATATCTGTACGAGGTTCTGTACTAGAAAAAAGAATTCCCCCCCACCCCCACCTCTACCCAAAACCAAAAAGAAGAACTTTTTTTAATAATTATAGGCAACTTTCTAACTTATGGAACCGTAACCTCTCTAGTTGTTGAAAACTCTGTAATTCTACATTTTGTCTGTTGTAGTTTCCTCCCTTCCAAAATTTAAAAGCATAATGCTAAAATTGGAACGGGGGGAGTTTAACATAACTGAAACTGTAACCTTAGTTGTCTCATTCTATACAGTTGTGGGAGTTGAACTATAATGGAACCCTTGTAAACCGTTATTCTGGTTTATGTGCTTCTATGTACAGATTCAAAGGTGATAAGCTCATCTAATATTTTACAATAATGCAGTAAGATATTCTTGAATACATATTTCTCAATTATTACCTCGTCTTTTTTGCAGATAATGCTATTCCGGGAGGAATTCGATCTTGGATCGCTACAGGGAGGAGAGGTTTGAATATCTGATTTCCCAGGCTCCTTATTAAATTTAGCTTGAACAGTATCCATAAAAAAATTTATGAATTGAAAAAGAAATTAGTTCTCTGGAGCTCTTGATTCCTAGAATGGCTAGAGAGGAAGATTTTCAAGCATCTTAGCGAATTTAGAGGAAGAAAAGAGAACCAATAAATGACACAGAAAGGATTTTTACTTTCCAATAGAAAGTAGATATAAAGATTTGGGTGAAGGAATTCACTCGTCTTTTAAAAGGGATTACCTTTACATCCTTTTTTTTTTTTCTTTTGATCAATACAAGACATTTGGTTAACTAGTAGTATTCCTGCATTTGATGTAGTGCCTGGCATCAGTCACTTGCAATATAAGGGATAAATAACAATGTTAATGTGCTGGATTTCGGTTGTTCGATAAAAGATAATTGACAATCAATTCCGTCGTAAACTCATAGTCTAACAATCATTTTCTTTGTTTATCCAGGAGAAATCTTTGTTGCTTTGTTCAATTTGAGTCCCGACAAAACTGTAATATCTGCAAAGATATTGGACCTGTCCAAGGGACTTCCTCCTAGGAACTCAAACTTCTCCTCTTGCTCGGGCAAAGAAATATGGAGTGGGAAAAATTACGGAGTTATAAAAGGGTCATTATCAATAGCAGTGGAAAAGCATGGATGTGCACTATTCGTCTTAAACTGCAAATGAATCACACCACCATTTGCTGACTTCGCTAAGAGTCCAGGTTTTGTACAATCGAGTCCATACCATATGTTGTATCATATGAGCTCTTTTTTCAGTAATGTGGTCGTATATCCAATAAATTGAATAAAAATCGTGTTAGATGATTCCCCGTCTTTGTATATTTCTTCTACTATGACCTATCCTTTGTACCACTGTTCTTTTTTTGGGTAGATGCTTAGAGTTGTGGGGGTTTAAATAAAGAAAAAGTGGTGTATATTATGTCCTTGCTTTTCTTAATTCTTCATCTGCTCATGGTTCTTGAAATGTGAACCTTGGATTGTAGCTGGGGATTTCAACATTATGACTAGCCATAATTGTGCGGGAGCATAAAGTTGCATGATGTTAGCTACTGGTAAAAAGGGCATTGAGATGTTAACCTTTCGCTATTAGTATGCACTCCCAAGTAAAGCTAAACGTCTGATTCTTCTCAATGTTGTTAAACTTCACCATCCACCAACAGTTCTGAAAATGATAACTGGTTGATGGTATCCTCTGTTGCCTTTTAGATGGGCTAAGGCATTATTGTTGAAAGAGATTTGCAAGGGAAGAATTTTCAACATCTGGACAAAACTCTCAACTTGAAAGGGTTGTATTAGGAAATACATAGTTTATATTAAGCTTAATGTTTGTCTTTTCTGTTGTCTCAGATTGTATTTTGAATAAATTAAGGAGATTGTCTCGGTAAAAATTATACGACCTCCTGTTCTGGAGTCGAATCTGCTATTAGTTACTTTGGATGCTTGTGATAACTGATAAGCCCTTTTGATTTGGCTATAAAAGGCTTGGCATATATTCATTCACAGAAGGGGAGAGGGGAGAGGGGAGAGGGGAGGGGGGAGGGGGGGGGGGCCTCTCTCTTCCAAATTTATTCATCTAAAAATTGTCTTTTAGTTGCACAATACCAAGTACAAGGAGTGGTTCGCATGAAGTTCATTTTTTGGTAAGTTGGTCAATTGTCCAATACAGTGCTAACACGCAGGCGTGAAAATGTTCTATCTCCCTGCGTGTCAGCACTCTATTGGACAATTGATCAACTTACCAAAAAATGAACTTCATAGTAACCGGATCCCTAAGTACACCCAAGTACAGTATTAATGATCACTCAAGTTCTTACCTACGCCTCTGTGCCATAGAGATAATAGACTCTGAATCTTCTTAACAATCGCTCAGGGTGTTGCTTACCAAGAGAATGGCCATCAGTTGGGCACAAAAGATTCATCAACGTTTTATGGCTGTACACACCGGGTTGGAAATGATTTCCTGAGGTCACTTCTATGCACAGTATGTTGAGTGGGTGCTGATTTTGATTACTCCAAAGTTGTATTAATTCCAATGCCATTGCTAAACAATGAAGCAAATATTCCATAAAACAAGCCAATTAAAATGTATATCATAAAACTAAAGATTGCAAAATTAGAATTGTTGGGTGAACATGTCTACAAATAAGATGAAAGAGAGTAAGAATCAATAGTGAATGGAATCCATTTTGCCCTTTCACTAGCAGCCCATCTAGAAAATAGTTCTTCATACCCAAGCTCAAAGACCACCCCTGCAAGCATGCACCCAAGCACATCAATAAATAATAATAATAATAATTTGCGCAAGTGACTAATGAAAAACGTATTGTGGAGGAAATAATATAGCAAAAAATATCTCCTCATATAGCTAAACAGAAACAAGGAACCAAAAGAAAAAAAAACAGGGAATGAAAACAACTGAATGGGAGGAACATATATAACTTTTGGAGCAATAAACTACTGAGATCTCAATGTGATGTTGTTAAAAATCTCATAGTATGTTAGGGCGTGAGCAGAGCGCATCAGCACACAGACATTAACACCCTCATATTGCCAAAGTTTGTTCAATGCACTTAAAAAAAAGCAGACCTTTTAAACTCATATACGAGTGCAACTTAATATTTAACTTAATTTCTAATAATCAATTTTCTTGTATCAGATTGGCCATACATAGAATCTAATATAACAAATGAAATAAAAAATGTATGATTTAGTAAATGGCAGATTGAGGAATACAATAGTACTTTAACCGAGTATGATTCATATTGGGTGCTTGTTTTAATAGCAAAACAAAGCTTCTTTTGTAGCTGTATTGGTTGAGCGTTAATCTGGGGGAATATCCCTAGTTATTCATGTATATTTTCTTCTATTTAACAATTTAATCAATTAATTACCAGAAAACAATACTCCCTCTGTTCCATAAAAATAAAGTCTCAATTGCAAAATTTTTTGTATTCCACAAAATAGCCCTTTTTTAATAGATAGTAGTATAAAATGACAAATGCGCTTCTCCTAGCTTGTTCCAAGTCTTATACAAAAATGTAGCAGCCTAGCTTATATGCTCCTCTCCTCTTGCTTTATTACATCGATTACTGCAGATGAAGCGAAGGGCATCGATTATCTATATCGACGTGACGACGTCTGACGGATAGGCCTTTTACTGCACCATCTCTTAGCAATATCTTAAACTTTGTCATTATAATTTCATTATCAGTCACCATTACTAGACTAATAATTTATTACTTTTAGGAGTAAACATGAAACAAAAATGCATGCTAATGCAAATTCAAACTACACAGAACAGTGCTATTCACATTCCCATTTACACATTAGCCATAAGCTAATATATCAACCATTAACAATATCCATCGATTTAATTACACAATCAAAATAGCCCCTAATGAAATCCAACCAATCAAATTACACGAAAAAACATTTTACTCTAAATTCAAATTTTGAATATAAGCTAGATAAGAGAAGTAAAAATACCTGACTTTCTTGATGAGGATAGATTTGAGCTTCCGAGCAAGCTCTTGGGATCGGATTCTGCGTTCCAGCTTCTTGCGTGCCAAGACGCGCTTCTCGGAGTTCTTGATATGGTAAGACTGATTGTTCTTTATCAGACGTTCGATGCCGCTAGATTGCATCTGCCTCTGCATAACCACCAGGCCCCTCTCCAAGTTGTTGTTAAAACCTTCACCCGAATCCCCCGCCATTGTTGAAGCTGTGAACTCACTGAGTTCAACTCGACAGATGGGCGCGTGAAGAGAGATGATACTAGTCTCGCCATTGAACTCATTTTTAGGGTTTCTTAGCATGCGTTTGTGTATCGCAGTGAAGGAAATTGGGCGGATCAAATGTAGCCAAACACATATTTTGGCCATGTACTTATCTATTTTTTATATTGGCCATGTACTTATCTATTTTTTATAAGTTTCTCCCTGTATTTTAAATTTGTTTTATTTGGTCCCTCTACTTCATTAAATTTTGGTCGAGTACAACCCATGATTAGGATGGAAAGGAAAAGAAAAGAAAGGAAAAGAAATTTTAAGTTACCATAGAAAAGAAAAGAATTTAAATTTATTTATTTACATGTTGCTATTGACTTTATAAAAGAAAAGGAAAGAAAATTTGAGTTTTAAATTTAGTTTTTATTTTATATTTCTATTAGTTTTGTTGTATTTGTAATGTAGAGGCAATAATATGGATTATATAAGATTTCTTTGTGTTATTTAGTTTTTCATTCGTTTTTGGAAGAAAAAATTTAGTAAGAAAAATGGCTAAGTATAACTCTTTAACTGTGATAAAAAATAATGATAAATTTAGAAACAACTACTCAATAGTGTTTCGACGTGGAACCTTTGTTGGGTAACGTGGACATAAGGATGTAAACGAACTAAACAATTCGGTGAGACTCGAAAAAATACAAGTGAGACTCGGATTCGTTAATAATATAATCTAAATACGAGTATAGAAAATAGTTCAAATAAAAATATGAGTAGAATCTGAACAAGATTATACTTGACTCGTTTAAGATTCAAACTACTCAAATTTATGATTGTAATTTAATACATAATCGATTAATACATATTCGATTAGATACTCAATACATTCTCTTATAATATATACAAAATTAAATAAAATTAGGATAATTAATTATTATTATTTTATTTTTAATTGTGATTTTATATTTGCAAAATGTAGTAGTAAATATATTTTCTTATTTCTAAGTAAAACAACAAATTAAATTTATAATTATATTTATTATATTGTAGTTATTATGTGGATATTCGAATTCGAGTTTGAATTTGAAGTTTGTGAGTAGTTTGAATATAATTTGATTCGAATCGGATCGAATTCGGATAATAAATATTCGAGTCGAGTCGAATCTGAATATAATTTTTCAAATTCGAATATGAATTTAATATTTCGAGTCAAATTTGAACAACTCTCTATTATACGAATTCCATTTTATTAATTGTCATTTCTAATTTCACTTGCCAAAATTCTATTACCATAAAAAATTAATGTAGGAGATATTATTATTTTTGAATAAAAATTGAAGGTACGATGTATTTGGTAAATGATTTCAACAAGGTGAACAAATAAAGCCAGCATGTTCACCTAGGACTCGGAGACCACAATTGTCCAAATCCTGAAGTTTCCTTTCATTAACTTATCTCCTCCTACCTACCTTCCTTCCTTCCTTCATCTTCTCCGTCCCCCATGACAACCACCCTTCACTCTTCAAACCCTAACCCTAATTCTGATACCTTATTCTCTTCCTTAAGCTCTTCCGCTATGGCACAAAACCTCCCTCCTTTCTCTCATCAAACCCAAGACGATGACACCCAATCAGATTCCTCTCATCTCACTGACTTCCACTCCCCTATCTATTCCCATCCTGACGACGCCCGAAGCGACGCAGTCTCCCAGTCGCACTCATCCGATCTCGGTGATATTCCCTACACCGACGACCTCAATCAACCATCTGAACCGCACTCTCAAACCCCATCTGAAAGCGGGAACCCTAACCTTACTTCATCGTCTTATCCGGTTCCTGCTCTCCTCCACCTCTCCTTCAACCAGGACTCTGGCTGCTTCGCCGTCGGTACCGACCGCGGCTTCCGAATTTATAACTGCGACCCCTTTCGGGAAATCTTCAGGCGGGACTTTGACTCCGGCGGCGGAATCGGCGTGGTCCAGATGCTTTTCCGGTGCAATATACTTGCTTTGGTTGGTGGTGGCCCCGAGCCCGAATATCCATTGAATAAGGTAATGATTTGGGATGATCACCAGAGCCGGTGCATTGGGGAATTGTCCTTTCGGTCAGAGGTTAAGTCGGTCCGGCTTAGGCGGGACCGGATTGTGGTTATTTTGGCACAGAAGATATTTGTGTATAATTTTGCGGACTTGAAACTTCTGCATCAAATCGAGACCATTGCGAATCCAAAGGGGCTTTGTGAGGTATCACATGTTTCGGGTTCTATGGTGTTGGTGTGCCCAGGTTTGCAGAAAGGACAGGTCAGGGTTGAGCATTACGCCTCAAAGAGGACTAAGTTTATTATGGCTCATGATTCGAGAATTGCCTGTTTTGCACTTACTAATGATGGAAGGTTGCTTGCCACTGCAAGTAGTAAAGGGACTTTGGTTCGGGTATACAATACTATGGACGGCTCATTGCTTCAGGAGGTAAGCCTGTATTTAAGTTTATCATGCTGTGTTATCTTATTAAAATTGTTATTGCTTTGTGAATTCTGAATGTGCATAGTTTATAGCTTATAAGTAACTGAAGTGGAGTGTATTTAAACCTTTTGTTTCCTGTTAAATAATGCTTTGTAATAGACTTTTGATGAATTAATGATGTTTTTGGCTTTTGAGATCTTAGAACTTCTTAGGTTTTACTTTTCAGAATTCTTTTGGGGTATTCCCTTTGTTTGACATACAAAATTAGTCTTTGATTATGGATTGAAGTAAAACTATCCTGTGTCTAGCTCATACCTACGTCAACTTACCTTTTGGTTCCTTCACAGCTCTGTAGTGTGATTTGGTGCTTTTTGGTAGAGTATAGATTTTTCTCTTTTGTAACTTATGTTAATATGTAACGTGCACATGGACTTAACCTGTATGTGTCCAATGGTTATCTGTTGCGTAAAGATTGATTGATTAGAATGTCCTTAAGCTCTATGTTCAGTGTTCTAAAAAACGGTTGAGGCGGCCGCCTAGGTGTGGGTGGAGGCTTACGAAGAGCTTCAAAAGTCGCCTAGCAATGCTGAGCGCTGAAAGTAGTCTACAGCCTAGGCGGCTGAGTCGGGAAAATCGAATGAGGCGGAATTTCCAAAACGAAAAAAATTATGAAAAACAATAAACAAACAGAACAATACATTAAAGGCCTAACATGTACTCCTAAAACATTACCAATTTGAACCATCAAAAGCCAACGAGAGAGAACAAAAAAGCCCTAGACTGAAAAACAATCAAAGCCAATGAGAGAGCATAGCTCCGACACGGACGACTAGCCCTCCCCCGCCTACGAGACACTGTTGCGACCCTCTGAAGTCGACGTGGCCCTCCGACGCTGACAATCAGGTACGTAGTTTTCTTTTCTTTTTTTCCCCTTTTCCTTTCCTTTCTTTTTTCCTCTTCCTTCCCACTTCTGAATTTTGTTCTATTCTAATCGAACTAAATCACTAATGTATCAGTATTCCTTTTATATAGCATTTTTTTATTTTCTTTTTTAAGTTTTGTATTACTTTATAGTTTTTTCTTTTTAGTGTTTCAGTGTACTAGTGTACTATATACTAACTAACTATTAACAAGTCTATTATTGTATTATTAAATAAATATTAATTAGTTAAATTGTTAAATAGTTCTATTTTTTATTTCTTTTGCTATGTTTTATGCTTTGTATTGTAAACTTGGGATATACTAATTTGTAGTAAATTCGGGTATTATTAAGAATGTGGTTGTGAATTTGGGAATGTGATTTGTCAATTTTTATAGAGCTAGTATTAATATATTTTGTGAGTGATTGTGAATTGTAATATGAAATCACTACTTACTAGTAATTTAATATATTACTTAAGATGCTTGTGAGGTAAGTAGTTGATACAAAATAAAATGCAACAATGTATTCATAACTTTCAGAATTTCTAAATATACAAAGTTTCTTTACAACTAGAACTATTGCAAAATAGTCAATACTTTTTGTCTTCTTTTTGGCTACATCTTTCACTTTTTCCTTGCACGAGTTAAATAAAAATAAAATAATGTAAAAAATGTATAATTGTGATTTTAGAGGTGAATATTTACTTATATAAAATTTTACAACCTTAGTTTTATCACAAATATTAAAAAAAATAGCTAGACCTCCTGGGAATCCGCCTAGGCCCCTAGGCTCTAGCTCCCCCGGGCTGCCTAGGTCCGCCTAGCAACACTGTTTATGTTAGAAATGTATCTATATGAAAATCATTACTCAATGTACTTTTAAGTTTTACCTAACTAGTTATTTAAATTACTTGATGAATAATTTTATTTATTGAGAAGATTAGACAGTTCTGCTGCATATTTGGGCACCGTTCATTTCTAGACCTTCTAGGACCTAGAAGAAAACGGTTTGGTACCATAATATCCCACCCCAATTGCAAAGTGATTTTTCCGTGCTTCATCATATAAGTGAAGTTTAGAACTAATATATTTAATATCATAGCTTTCATTGGTTGAGAATATTATTTATATTATAAGAAATAAAGAAAACATCCAATACCAAAATTGAGTGCCATGGTTCCCTTTTTCAATGTCACAGACTATTCTTAACTTTTCGATAAGGATTTCTCCTTATTGGCACACAATTAGATAACCTAACCATTTTCTTCGACATAACTTTCTAGACATTGCCAATAATGTTAATCTAGCATAGTTAAATGACTTCTACATCTACTAGCTTAAATGTAAAGTAAACTATACATTTTTATAATAATTTTCAACTCTTTTATTCAAATCTCTAAAGTTATTACAACTTTAAGTTCTATTACAAATAAAGAAGATCAATAATAATAATCTCTCTTGAACTAACTATTCTTCTTTCACTTTCTCTTTATTGTCTGATTCTGCTGGTAATTCTTAATTGCAAATAAGATTTTATTCACAAGAATGAGCATAAGATAGCTCATTAAGTCTAACACATCACATAAGAGAACTCACACTTCTCTGATTCAAAGGGATGAATAACTCAACAAATGTTCATAATAGTAAACTGAGTGTTGTTAAACCAAGAACTGTCCGTCAGTTATAAGACTTGGAACTTTCCATTCGCAAGTCATAAAGACTTACTATGTAGATATTATAAGGGGATCAACCTAATAATATCTTATGTTATGCATAACACTTTCTATACTAACAACTTTCGTCTTCAACAATATAGGAGTCGGTTACCTGACACATCATAAATTTCTCCATGAACAAAGGGGGGTTCATTTCAGTTACTAATCTACAGATTTTGCCGTTTGGCATAATAATCTCAACTCAAATAAAGAATTATAACAATTCAATATCTCATCAATAATTATTCCGAAAGGAATAGCTCAATACTTGAGTTAAGCCGAATCAAATGACTGATAACTCTTCTCAATAAATCATTTCACAATATATAATGAACTTCATAATTCAAAGAAAGAATTAAATGAAATTCAACAATTTAAAACACATCGTTGCACTTTGTGAAAGTACATAAATTGAATGAGTTATAAAACTTGCATAACATTAAAATACTTGAACACAATAATCAATTGTACAAGATTAGGAAACTTGCAATAGTTAGAAAACTTGCCTGACAGTGTCTTCTATGTTTACGCTAACATGCATAATCATGTTTTACTTTCCTTATTAGGACATTTACTTAAGTTAGCTTATCATGACCATATGACTTGCTACTTATTAACATACAATTTATGTTTAGCATGCAATATTACATGATTTCGAATATAAGAATGATTAACTAACAAGAATACGACAAATTGTAAATTACCTTTTGAAGTTGCAAGCTTTACGATTGTCTTGAATAAGCAAGACTTGATTTTCTACCTCTCAAATATGTGATCTTACTATGCTCTCTTTTAGAATTGCTTTGGAAGTTAATGAAGGTTATTAACATGGAATAAGTGCTTTATTTATAGGCATCCAAGACTTAGGGTATAATGGACATCACACCACAACCAATCAAAGTGGCCAACAAGGCGATCTAGCTCAACCTCTAACAAATGAACAACAAGGTCAAAAGCTAAGCCACTCACAAGTGACTGAGGCCAATGGCCTACCAAGTTTGACACTTGCAACCCAAAAGCCACATCTCACCTTTTTATGATTGACAACGCTAAAGCAAATAACTAATAAGCTACATCTTACCTCTCAATGCTTGACAACACACCAAGAGCTACGAAACTCAATTTGGTAACCAACTCTTCAAAGCAAGTATCAATACTTACAAGCTTGTAAGTGGCCAAAATATACATACTCTCTCTACACTCTAACCGGATCCCACTTAGTTTGGTTATTACAAACTTGGTTTACCATCTAGTTTGCTCATTAGTTAGCTTTCCTAACTAATCCGGTTAGACGAAATTATTGACTTTACGATTTTATGAATGGTGATTTAGCGTTTTTATGAATAGTGATTTTCTAGTTAAGTTTAAAAAAAAATCTTTACTTGTACTTATAATGAAACCATACACATTCAATCACATAACACATAATTTCAATTACAAAAACTTCCTTTATTAATCATATAAGGTTACATTACAAGTCATAAATATTCGGGATATTACACTCCATACATGTATTTGATGTTCTTCAGCTAGGTATTATTTGGATGCTAATGAAGTTGATTTTTACATTTTTTTGCTGTAAGGTTTTATTTAAATGGTTTGGGACTGCAGTTCATGCTTTAGTGACAAATTTATTTCGTTTTCCTTGTGCACAAGTATTGGTGACCTGATCCTAAATTTGGTGAATATGTTGCCAATATTTGGTTCCTTGTACTATGTAGCTTTGAGTTGCAATTTAATGAGGCTGAGTCAAATTTTTCGCTTATGTTTTTGGCTCCATAAGCTTTGTTTAAACTCAGGTTGTACTCTATAAAATCAATACCTGAGCTTGAGTTTGACTGTATCATGAGCCACTTGACTCGTAACTGCAAAGTTTAAGCCCCTCTTTAGCTTGGAGGTTTTGTCTTTATAAGTTTTGCTACTTTTATTACTTTGTGTATAACACTTTTTGAATTATATGCTCAAATTCTTCTCTAGGGTCTCATGTGGTTACTGTAAGATTCTCTCTCAAGTCCCACTATTGTTGTTTGCTTACCAGTTCATTAGCTTCGTTTTTCGTAAATTTACATCAGGTTTTGGATTAGCTTCATTTTAACTTTATTTTTGTGAAACTATTTGTTTCCATACTTAATGTAGGTAAGGAGAGGCGCAGATAGAGCAGATATTTACAGCCTGGCTTTCTCTTCAACTGCCCAATGGCTAGCTGTTTCAAGTGATAAGGGAACTGTCCATGTCTTTGGTCTAAAGTTTGATTCAGGGTCTTTGGGAATCGAAAGATCAAGTAGTGGAAAATCAAATATGTCCACTACATCTGCTGTTTCACATCTTTCATTTATTAAAGGTAATGTACCTATGGTCCTCCTGTGATTTAAATATATTTGTACTGAACAAGTAATATAAGCAATTTCAAGTACCAAATAAATTTGTTAGAAGGTATGGCACTTTGATGGTGACCACTAGGATGAAGTAGTTGCAGAAGCTTGATTCTTGGTGGGCAGTACACAATTAATAAATTATACACTTATGAGGCTCTGGGGGAAAAACTGAACACTGTCTAGAAGATCAACATGGGCAAGATTGCCACTTAATCACCATTACTCGTGTTATATTCCAAAACTAACTTGTAGGTATTATTATATATGAAAACCTTTTAAAACGTATTAGACTTGATTTATGTTCGAGTAAGGAGGTTTGTTCAGTTGAAGAATCAATGAAACGTTAACCAGTATTTTTTTCAGATGGTCTTGTTAGATTGGTAAACATACTCGATCTCAAAAGCGTTAAAGAACTTGTGCATTTTTTTTTGTTTCTCATTGATTTTTGTGATTTGTTTTTTCAATCACTCTTAGTTTTAGAATTAGATTATCTATTCAAATAAAGTGATTATTATAAGCATATGTCCTTCATACTTCATAAGTATGTGGAACTCTGTGTTCCCTGTTTTATGTGCTGAAGCTTTTCCTGCTGGCCTGGCTTGCACCTTGAGCCTGTTCGATCTTCCTAGCTCAATAAGAGACGAGTCTTCGAATTATACACATGCCAGATCACTTAAATGTTAACCCAGTGATATTTGGTCCGCTGAATTTAAAACATGCTCAGGCGTAAAACTCGCCGAAACTATTTTAGAGATTCCTTCATATGCTTGGAATTAATTTTGATTTACATTCTTATTTCTAAACTTTGTTGGTGCTCATTTTTGGCAGGCGTGTTGCCAAAATATTTCAGTTCAGAGTGGTCGGTGGCTCAATTTCGCTTGCATGAAGGTACTCAGTACATTGTTGCCTTTGGCCACGAAAAGAACACAGTTGTGATTCTTGGCATGGATGGGAGGTAATATAAAAATCAACTCTATAAGTTCCTTTGTTCATTTCATGTAGAGGAAAAAGTCTATTTTGAGCCTGACTATTAAAAAACTTTTGAGTTTATACGCCAATGAGACTCTTTTAGCTCTCTCTAAGGTAGGGTTGGGTGTGTGTGTAACTTTCAAGCAAAACCTAGTACATGGCTTTTATTAGGAAATTGGCCTAGGCCTGCCCATTACTGAATCATTTTTAACACCTACATTTGTTCAGATTACTTCCTGAGAAATGTATTTATGCAATATGCTTGCTGCAGTTTCCAAAAAAAAACTATCTTTGGCCTATATTCTTTTTTAGGCTAGGCAAGTCCCTTGGGTCATGTTTGTTTGCAAGGATTATAATCCCGGGATTATAATCTATGGGATTATAATCCAAGACTATTAATCCTAGGATTAAATAGTCTTAGTCACATATTTGTTTTTTTATGAGATTATTTATGGGATAACTTAAAATAATTTTATTTTATGTTTGTTTTTTTCAGGATTAATTAAAAGATTGAATTAAAAAATATTATTTGGACTATTATACCCTTACCAATAATAACATATTTATATTATAATTTAAACTTATTATACATCAAAAAATAATTAAGAATTAATTAGAAACTTTTAAATAAGTGGTTATATTATTCAATAAATATTATTTTTTTGAGAGAAAGCAATGTTCGAAAAAGCAATCGAGGCGCACACCTCAAGGCGCGCCTCATAGCGAGGCAGATGGTTGCAAAGGCGAGGCTTAAGCCTCAAAGGAAAAAACAGAGGCTCGCGCATAATTTGTCTGAGGCTTGCGCCTCGGTGCGAATCGCCTCGAGGCGCATCAAGGCTTGGGCCTTGGTTTGCCTTACAAAAAACCCTAAAACTCACTTCAGATCTTCAGATCCGCCAAGTACACGACTGTTCTTCTTTTTCGCGGCTGTTTTTCTTGTTTGCGACTGTCGCGACTGTTCTTCTCCTCGGCAGTTCCTCGCGACTGTCGCAACTTTTTTTCACGACTGGTTTTCTTCTTTACAATTATTTATTATATATATATATATAGTATATCATATGTATATTAGTATATATATATATAGAGACTACAGTACATTACTGTATATATATAGTAATATATATATATATATATATATATATATAACAATCATATAAATTTATATGTATATCAGTATATATACAAAATTATTATTTTTATTACAATTATATATATATAAGAATTATAAATTATAAATTATAAATTATTATAAGAATTATATATATATATATATATATAAGAATTTATTACAATTATTTTTGTAAGAAAATTTGTAGAGGGGGGATTACAAGGATGAAAAATCATGTTGTGGGTAATCATAGTAAGGTTGAGGCTTGCAAAAAAGTACCAAGTGATTTTATTAGTATTTTTTTATAATTTTTTGGGGACTTTTATGTCTTCAAATCGAGGCTTCCACCTCGCTCCGTCTCGAAGCTTACGCCTCGTCTCGTCCGGAGAAAAACGCCTCGTACTGCTTTTAGTTTTTTCAAACATTGGGGGTGGGGGCGGGGGGGGGGGGGAGTGTATACATAATCAGTAAATATTATTTTTTTGAGGGGTGGGGCGGGATGGGACGGGACGGGGTGGGGGTGCATACATAATCAGTAAATATTTTTTTTTAATTTTTATTTTGTAGTGGAGTGGAGTGGAGTGGGCGGGGGCGGGGTATACATAATCAGTAAATATTATTTTTTTTGAGAGGATTGGTGTGGTGGGGTGGGGTGGGGTGGGGGATGGGGCAGAGGTGTATACATAATCAAAAAATATTATTTTTTTTGAGTGGGGGTGGCGGGTGTATACATAATCAGTAAATATTTTTTTTGAGGGGGTGGAGGGTGGGGGTGTATATATAATTAATAAATATTATTTTTTGGGGTGGGGGGGGGGGTGGTGTGCTGGCTGGGGGTGTATACATAATTAATAAATATTATTTTTGGAGGGTGGGGGTCGGACGGGGTCTAAATTGCCAGTTTATTGTTAGTGTAAATTTTAAATTACACATCAAATAATTAAATTACGTGTATTAGATTACTGATACATAATCTTTGTACCAGAAAGTTTTAAGTTGCCGGTTATTAATAACGGAGATTGCAGGATATGATGTTCATTTTAGAAAAAGATTGAGTTTAATTTTGTCTAGCAATTTTTAATCCCAAATGATAGGGATTATAATACTAGGTAGAATATGGTATTAAATAATCCCTCATCGTAAGCTATTTTATAATCTCGGGACTAATAGTCCCAAGCTCACATTTAAAAACAAACAAGACACTTAAGATTAATAGTCCTATCCTAAATGTAATCCTTGCAAACAAACATAACCTTGGTGATCTATATTCTTTATTTAGGTTAGGCAAGTCCCTTGGTTATCCTAGTTAAGAACCAGCATTACCTGCTGCTAGTGTGTGTCATCTCATTTTTCTATGTGCCTTGAAGTTAGAGCTCTATGTCTTGTATTTATTGCTCTCAAAGTTAACACTGGTTTTTCATACTTCATATTTCTTTTTATATTTGCTGTATTGCCCTGTTCGTCAAGCCAGCTTTGCATCTTGTCCAATCCACTTCAAATAAAACCACTGCACCAGCTAATTTAACATGTTTTTGCAGGAAAGACTTTCACTTAATGATAGTTGGCTATTACTTTTTTTGCTCTTTTCTGAGGCACAGTAGTCAGACTTGACTAGATTTCATGAATATTTTTGACATATAGTTGCAACTTTAACTAGCTTTGCGTGGAGGACTGGACTTCTAGTTATTTGAATACATAGGTTACAAAAAACTAAGATTGGATCTGAAGGCTAGATCACTAGTTCGAATTTGATAGCTACTTACAGCTCAAGAGGGTGGAGATGCATAGAAATTGGGGGTTAAATGTTTTTTTACCCTAACTATACTTAAGACCAACTTACAAACGCCTAACTATATATATTTTTTCTTACAGTCAACTAACTAAACATTTGTTTTCTTACGAAACGTCATAAAATCCGTTAAATCATTTTGACTTTACACAGTTTGCTACATATGATTCCACATAAGAGAGAATGCTGACATAGAACTCTCATGTATGTGTGGCTATACTTAAGTGGAAATGAAAGGAAATTCAAGGGAAAATGAAAGAAAACTTGGAAAAACTAAATCTTACAAAAAAAATAGCAGAAAAAGCATAAATGAGAATAAATAATAAATAAAACTGCAAAATTTAGGAAAAAATGGAAAGAAATTTTAAGAATTAAATAAAAACTAATAAAAAGAGCTATTTGATCTTTTCCCCAAACTTTTTAAAAATTATTACTAGATGTGAAATTATCTTTTCCAAAAACAAAAAAAATCATATAATAATGTAAAATTTAAGATTTCATGAATTAATATAATTAGGATCAAAGTCGGATGAGAATTTTTTTTCTTTTTAATAAAGGGTGTATAATACATAGAAATATATACCTAAGAAAACAATTAGAAAAAAATCAAGAAATATAAAATATAAAATATTTATGCAAACAATTCGTACACTCATCACCCAAAGTAAAAAATATATCATTCATCATTTGATTATGACATTCCAAACAAATACTAAATATGACATTAATGTACGAGTATTAACTTGGGCCAAAAAAAGCAAAAAAAAAAAGACCACGTTCAAAGAAATTAGACTACTCATCATCTAAAGCTTCAAGTAATCTCCTCTTCCTCTTCCTAACTTCTGAAACTTATTTTGCGGAACCAAAAATGTGAATCTTCCATGTCTCTCACTTCATATATTAGCTTCCATCACCATCGAGGTTTTTTCTGTCCGAACTTAATTCTTCCTCAACCATCCCAAATTCTTTCACCTCTCACTCAACACCACCTCCTTCAAAACGGAAACAATAATAATTTGAATGGGAGGCCGTGCAAGACCATACCATGGCGGCGTCAACAATTGGTGATTTTAGAACCACCTAGCTCAAAGCCAAGAATTCAGAACTCAGAAGGCCTTGAGAAGCTGTCAAAACAACCCTAAATTATGTTCGTCTTACCGTCAATGAGCAACTTCAAATTGATTTAGAGACTTTGTGGGTTTGATTTGTGGTCAGAAAAAGATGAGTTGCATGTTTTTCAAATTGTTGATGGAGTTCCATCTACAAGGTTATTCCCCTAAGGTATTGATGATAATAGAAGAAGATGAATTTGGAAATTTAAAAATTTCCCCCTTTTAATTCAGATCTATTATTCAATATAAGTTATTATATAAGTTATTGAAATATTAGGTTGGGTGGTGGGTTGGCCTTATTAGGTGGGGCGTTAACTTGCATGTCAAAAAGAAGGCTACATTAGGATTGACTGTAAGAAAAAAAGTATAGTTAGGCGTTTGTAAGTTGACATAAAGTATAGTGAGGCAAAAAGCATTTTACCCTAGAAATTGGAGTAACGAAGAAAAAATCCTCTCTAAATTAGATCTTCATGGGCACCATCATTTTGTCCTAACTATGGATTGTCGGCATAAGTTGTTGCTTTGGCAGCTGGTTTAAGGTTAAGGTAGCATGGAAAGGCCATTGTAGATCGATTCTGGAAGAAAAAGTTTGGTGTACAATGTTTTGTGTTGAAAGATGTCATTCGGATATAAAAAACTTTGATTTGATCTGGTAGGCTAAAGTATGTTAATATTTGAGTGATATTTATGTGACTTAATTATAATTAGTTTTACACATACTGTCATACTTTTGCTAGGAAGAGTGTGTGTTAGTGCGAATGATTTAAATTCGTTTTGACAACAGTTCAAGCTGTCGAGCAACAAAATTATTAACTGATTTTGAAAGATTCTGACTTCAGAGGCTAATGTATTGGTTCTGTTTTATTTTCTTCTACGTAATTTTGTTTACCTACATTATGTTGCAACTTCCATCAAGTTCATGTAGCTGTGCAGTTTAATTTTAATTACCCTTACTTTATTCAATCTCTTACCCTCCCTGGCTTCCTTGCTTCACCCTCTCTCCTTTACCAGGGGGATTTTTGAGTAAAATTATGAGTTAATGTAAACATTAAAGCTTGAATTACATATTGCCTGCATTTTATTGGTTAGTTTTGTGCCAGTGTGTTGGATAATGAGACCACATGCCATTTTGTGTTTTGATTTTCACATTAACACAATTCATACACACTTTGGTTTTGATTGCAGCTTTTACCGATGCCAGTTCGACCCAGTAGCTGGTGGAGAGATGAAAGAGCTGGAATGTCATAATGTCTTAAAGCCACAAGAAACTCTCTGAAGGCAAGGATGAGATGTATCTTTCAATTCCCCCCTTGTTTCGGTATAATAGCCGTTCAAATGAATCCAGTGTATATTGTTTTTAAGTTTTCAAAAGGGAATTGAATAAGCTGTATATTATAGATACATAGACATGGAATGGAAGCATCTACGCCAACTGTGTGGGCTGTATATAAACCCTAGCATATACCACTAGTGCATAAAAGAATTATATACCAACCATTCTCTGTGCTATCTTGGCCTTATTATTTTCTGGGTATGTAGTTATACTTTTTACTCCTGCTGCAATTCCCATATATTGTTATCTACATTTTGTTGTGATCAAATTTGAAACAAGAATCACCGTCCTAGACGTTATCCCTCCCAATAAGTCTTTGGCGATCGGATTTTGGAGACCAGTCTTGCGACTGGCAAATTTATTTTTTTTTCGTCTCCCAAAAAATTATGTAGTACCTATTGGAACTGGATTTTTATAGAATACAATAATTTATGTGTAATTTGAATGCATGTAAAAAATATTATACTTAAATCACTGTATTCAATAAAAATTTCAATTTCAATAAATATTATACATTTTTTGAGAGTCCTGGTAGCAATACCGGTTGCTAGACCCTAGCCAGCGTAGGACTGTATCCCTCCATTTCAAGTATATGGCCAAAAAAAAAATTTAACCGGTCGCTAGACCCCGGTTGGCGTATAAGAACTGTATCCCTCCATTTCAAGTATTTGGTTATAAGGGTCGTACAACAAGAATTTCAAGCATCCTGAGGAAATAACATATTCCTTTCATTTTTTTATCTTCGAGAATACCTGTCTGAACGAAACTAAAGAACATTGCTAATAAAAACTCTATACAAAAGCCGGGTATTTTCCTCTTCTCAACTTGATCTACAGTTCTTGAAGAAAATAGATGCAAGGAAGATACACATCTTAGAAACTAAAGTCGACGCTTATATATTACATGTCAGGATTTGCCTCCTCTGGAATTACAGTCAGTGTCACCGAGATACTGTTGGATCTTTTCACCACGGCCTTCAGCGGTTTCCTTACTTTGTCCCCCATTAGTTCAATGATCTGCAATAAAGCCATATTTTCGACTATCAGCAGCATTCAAGAACACTCTAGTTGTGCAATAAATGTCACAGAGGCCGGAAAATATATTTGAAGAGCCGCAAGGTTGTGCACACAAAATTCAATCTGATTGGCCTTGTGTTGTTTCAATAAACCAAATTAAATTAGCATTTTCATCACATCCTTCTTTTTGGCATCTTAAAGCATTCATATTCTGCAATATATAAAGATAATGCAAACAGGTAATAAATATCATGCAAACTTTTAAAGTTTTGTCACCAATTAAAATTTAAGCTGGATTCAGATGGTATAAATATACCACTTAGTGTAAAGCAATAACTTGTATTCCCTTGCACAAGCTGATTATTTTGGGATATACCATTTTCAAATGCTATACTCCCCCCCCCCCCCCCCCCCTCTTCAAAAGGATGTGTAAAAGTACATTAGGCTTTTGTCCTCAAAAGAAATGACTTAAAAAGTACACAAAGCAAATGTAAAATATAAAAAAAATATAAATACTAATTTACCCCCAAAGTGCACATATCCCCATACAAACACTCCACTGCAAGTTAATTATCATCTTTTTATGGGTCCAAACAAACAGTATAATTGCTGCCAATATTTTAGACAACCTTCTGAGGACGGGGGAGTATTTCGGGACAAACGCTCTCCTTTTCTTTCTTTTGTGGATGGGGGAGAGGGAGGGGGTTTGTTACATTGTAGTGTTGTGTGTGCAAAAGTGCTCACTGCCACTAAATTGAAATGTCGGGAGAAGATAAGTTTTTGTGTACCTCCTTAATGCTCCCAACTGGTCTTCCATCAAATTCAGTGACAACATCACCTGGACGAAATCCAGCACGATCAGCAGGGGAACCTGGAATTACCTGGTTAAGCAAAATTATCAAATATTAGAGAAGTGACATTTAACCAACAACTGAAGATCAATAATGTGCCATATAAATTATAATACTTCACATTAAGAGTTACCTTTGGTGTATAAATTAAAAACTAATGGTGTTTGATTGCATCTTAATGTATTTTAAGAGCTCAACTTTTAATGCATTTTAACAGCCCATATTTTTGTATTGAGAGGTCCTCTGAATAGTTTAGACTAATATTTATATCTTAACTATTCAGATGACCTCTTAATACAAATATGTGGGCTCTTAAGAGGCATTAAGAGGTGGACTGTTAAGATACATTAAGATGCAATCAAACACCATATAGTTAAGGTGCAACTTTACTGCGTCAGATGATGAGAACACATAGAGCAAGAGGAACATAGCCAAATACCACATCTTATTACTAAAGCTTGTGTGTAGCACAAGTTCCATAAGCGTCCAAGATATATAGTTCATTCATCAATGCTTTGAAGACATGGCATGCCTTGAAGTTATGTGGTATTACATATATTGATGGATGACAACATTTTAGTAGATCAACTAACTCCTAACACCTAACCCCCACACTCGAGGGGGAAAAGGAAACAAAAGCATGAAAGAATACCAAGCAAATATCGCTCCTACATGTCACATTTTTTAACCAATTAGCTCCATGTATGCGATTGACATGCTTTAAGAACATGCATCAAACCTAAACCCGAGACGTTGAATTAGTAAGCCGCTAACCTGTGTCTTGATGGGGACCACAAGTCAAGAGTAAAGAAGAAATTTTTTATACTTATTATTTGGAGCTTTTATTTTGTTTAATGTGAGAGTAATGTGTGTAATATATTTGTTTTATTTATTAGAGGGGATTTAAGATAATTATATTTATTAGGAAATATTATTATTTAGTCAGTGTATTTTATTCGTTTAGTACTTCTATTGTTTCACAAGTCTCTTTAAATAGTGACGTAATCCCCACAATTTTTATTCTACATATTATTGAATATTGATATTAAGCTATAAGCTATTTTTCTCTCTACTGCGCTTGAGAAACCGTTGGGCAAGTAAAAGATCCTTGGGGTAGTGAGGTGCTAAACCTCACCCGAGTAAACTTTCCTTGTTTAATCAATATTTTCCAGCAGTTATTCATCTCCAAAAGATGTCCTACATCACATCTCCCTCAGTGTCAGGTTGCAAAGTATCGGTAGACCGCAATGACAAGTGATTCAGAGACACAAGTAGAGATATGGACACAAACGTGTGTGCTTGCACGTGTGTATACATTCACAGAGAGACAGACATGCATAGAGAGAAGAATATACCACAGGTACTAGAACGCCTTTGCTGACATTAGGAAATGTCGAATCTTTTTCCTTGAGCTGAGCAACAATCATATCATTGAGATCAAGCATTTTCAGACCAAGCCAAGGACGAACAACTCTCCTGCATAAATTCATATCCCAAAATATCAAAATATATCCTTAAAAATCTGAATGAAGCCAAAGTTTAACAATCATCCTGCAAAAGTGAATACATTAGCCATACTTTCTAAGGTGCCCAAATTCTTACAAATGCATATAGTGAAATATGCTAGGCACATAAGTTTAGTAGCACAAAACTTTGAACAAACAATGGGTTCTAAGCCTTGTTGAACTTGAGTTGCCCAAATTCTTACAAATGCATTTAGTGAAATATGCTTGGGACGCAAGTTTAGTAGCACAAAACTTTGAACAAACAATGGGTTTTGACCCTTATTGAATTTCAGTTAAACTCTTCACAGGAAGAAAGTGTCCAAAAGAGTTTTTAATTTCTCTTTCTCGTATGCCTGGTACAACTCTCAAATGCTCCATCTCCAATTAACTCTCATCCTTCACGAGATCAAACAAACTCTTGGAACAAACTTGAAGCCTTTAAGACTATCAAATATGTTTGCTAGATATCTACTAAACAGAAAGTCATCTTTAATCCAAGTTAACATATAGATCTTAACAGATAAACACGTGTAGGCGGTTCCACAAATTATAGAATCCAATCTTGTATCCTAGCTTTTACAGTTGGAAGAAATGCAGAACACAAAACTACCTTCCATAAAACCTCGAAGAGCCATTATCAAAGTCAGTAGTTACTATGCAGCACAATCCAAATGATAGGCATATACACAATATCCACAAAACATATACAAAGTGCCAAAACAAGTAGTTACTATGCAGCACAATCCAAATGATAGGCATATACACAATATCCACAAAACATATACAAAGTGCCAAAACATATTGTATAAACACTGAACAAAGCACTTTCGGAGAAATCACTCTAGAGAAGGCAAACAATATGACAACTGGTTCCCAAGGAGACTAATGACAACACAAGAAGTAGGAAAATCAGATGTAAATAAGCTCCATTAAAGAGCTTGATAGAATTCATATGCTACGCCCATTCCATAATAAGAATCCAGTTACTTTTTTAGGGTAACAAGCCTGAATATTATTCTTTTATGTTTTTGATAAGTGTGTTTGGCATGAGCTTTAAGATATCAAAAATACATTTACACACAATACCAGTGTTTTAAAAATCATTAGGTGGACCTAGGCGGCGGAGGGGGCGCCTAGGCCGCCAGACGGTGCCAAGGCGTTCCCTATGCAGATTAGGCATTTCCTTAAGCAATTTCATTTATTTATTTTTCTAATGTACATTCATGTTATACTATACAAAGCATAGATGTAATGTTTTTAAATATTACATGAAACATTACTAAAAAAGTAATCTTTTAGGGCTTAACAAATTCATTTGTAGTATTATATAACTTCAAAATAGAGGTCAAATGTTGCCTAGGGAGGGGCCTAGGTGCCCAGCCAAATCGAGGCGGTAGAGGACCGCCTAAGGCCTAGGCGGGAATTAATTGAACCTAGGAGGGGATCACCACATAATACTTTTTAACTATGTTTAATATAGTTGAAATATAACATACAAATATATTGTAAATCTAAAAATGTGTTTAAAGCTGTCTTTAAAAATCCAAAAACACTCGTAAAGAACAAGACGCTTACTATGGAATGGAGTATATAATTTTGCTTTTATAAAACCAATATACTTCTCAATTTTGGCACCTCTACTTTGCAAAACTAAAGAAAACAATATACCTTACTAATGGACCAAAGAAGAATTAAGAGCAACAGAAAATCCAATCTCAAGGCTCTCCAGAATGAGGCTACCTTCACCTTCACCTTCAGAACTAAAAATATGATGCTTTTGGCAGCTAGATTTACAAAAACATGAAGAATTGAACTTCACACATTCTCGTACACTTAATCTAGCAAGATCAGTCTATTTGCATATTGTGTATTCATAAAAGCGAGGGAGTTAGAAAATGGCCCATATAATCTGTAGCTGAGTTATACACAGGCAACACTTAGAATTATTCGCTGCTTGAAATGGAACATATATCCGTTTGTTAGAATTATTAGCTGCTTGAAATGGAACATATACCCGTTGTTAGAATTATTAGCTACTTGAAATGGAACAAATACCCGTTTGTTTTGAAGTGCTCTATGATCTTAGAAACAGCGTCAATTGGAACAGAGAAGCCCAACCCATCAGCTGCCAACACCTTCATTATGTTAACACCAATAACTTCTCCGTCAACATTGACAAGGGGTCCACCAGAATTTCCCTACATCCAAATAATTTTCTTTGATATGTCAACAAGAACAATTACTTTCTAATCAATAATGTAGCGATTCTAGAACACGAATATCAAAATTGAAGTATGCATAGCCAAAAATTAAATGAGCTTGATCTAATATTGTATATTAAAAAAATGTTTGAAAGGGAAAAAAGTAAATAAAAATATCTTAATAGAATGTTCTATCACATAACCCGATGTTCCTATTAGGTATTAACCTTATAAACCTCGAGTTTTTAACTCAAATCCTGTTGTAGAGTACTATAGAAGAATCCCATAGTCTCAAGTTATTCAGGATACATGCAATACTCACGAATGACATCAATTAATGTGGCATGCAGTGGCAGTGGTATGTGCCAGACCAGAACTCTCTGCTTAAATTGAATCCACCCCCACCCCCTCGGGAAAAAAGGAAAACACAAAAGATAGGGGACTATAGTTTTCAATTACTGCATTGATTGCACAATCAGTTTGCAAGTACTCTCTTCGCATTCCTCCAAGACCCAGATCACTGCTTTTACGATCAACACAACTGCATGCAGAAGGAAATAACAAAGGGGAAAACGCATTAGTTTTTTCTTAGATTTACTAATTCTGTATCTCAATGGTAAAATAATAGAAAAAGAATATTAAATTAGCTATTATTTTATTTTTGATTTTTTTATAAGTTGCATATTAAATTAGCTACAACTATTAAGCAACAGCTCAAATTGCCGCCTAAAACAATAATAAGAGACAACTTTTATACTACCCAAACAAAGAAACATTTTTGAATACTCAAGAAATGGGTAAAAGGAAAAGCAAACTTTGTCATTATTTTATCATCGTACCTAACAATACCAGCTGTAATGGTATTTTGAAGGGAAAGGGGACATCCAACAGCTACTACCCAATCCCCAGGACGTAGCTTACTTGAAGAACCTAGCTTTGCTGTCGGAAGTGGGGTTTTAGATTTGATCCTCACAATAGCAATATCAGAATGTAAATCAGCATTCACCACTGTACCCTCAAAAGTTCGACCATCTTGCAAGGTCACATCAACCTGCAAAGAATAATTATTCTATATTCATCCTATGTAGGTCTGTGTACTTGTAAATTATATACACACACAAGTATACAGTATATTTGAACCAAAAGAAGTGGAGAGGCAACAGCACATGTAGAAATGAGATGCAAGGCATAAAGCTGAACACAAAGGTCGGGTAAAAAGGTCAAATCCACTAGGAAGAAGATGAATATAATCCATCATAACCAGTACATTTAAGGGAAGGTAAGAAACAACCCTATAGAAAAGGTTTCTACAAATCTAAAGGTCAGTATGGAAGAACTTCCCCATGAAAAATAAAAATGCAAACAATGCCTGTAATATGTTCAAATCTACAAGCTTGCAATGTTTTGAGTCTACGATTCAAAAGGGCATGAAGCATAATGTCTATAAGAACTGTGTGAATAGTCTCGTGATGTACAACTAATCACCAACCCTGCCTTTGGATGAAGAACTCAAGCCCTGAAAATCAACCACCACATGCGCACAAGTCAAAATTGTACCATCGGTATCTATGATAGTTCCAGAGCCTATGCTCTTTCCTACAGTAAGACCATGAAAACCTACAAACACATACTTTTCAGAATCAATTTCCAAAAAAAAACACCACAAACTGCAAATTAGTATAGTAACAAAGCATACCCTGAGGAACTGATAGATTAACCACAGCAGGACCCACCCTAGCAGCAGCATTGGCAATAGTATCTCTACCCAAACATCCACAACAAGGTTTTGTACCATCTCCACTCTCAGAAGAAGCTTCCTTCTTTATATCCCCGGATGGAACTGAGGCAGTTCTAGAAAAAAATAATGGAAGGTGTCCTACAATTACAGTTTCAATCGAATAAAATAATGCCAAATAGCTGTCATGCATACATCACCGCAATAGTTCAGTAATAAAAACTAATAGTTGCAGTCCAAATTTTAAAAATTGTTACACCCTAAGTTTTGGAGTTGAGCATTTATCATATCCTAAAGGCTAAAATGTAATATACATAAACAAATAAATAGGAAAGATAACAAACCATATCTAGAAGGGTCCAGAGACAGAAATGAAGGGCAAAAAAGCATATCTTGCAAAGTTGTCCATGGCGACAATACCGAATCACTCAATGGTGCAGGCCTTGAAACCCGTACCCATGTCTCTACAGTTTAATCCAACAAACTAAAATCAATACAAGATCAATAGTGACCTGTTTGGTTCCAAATTAAATGTAACAAGCAACACAAAAACATAAACAGAAGTTTGAGCTTTAGAATCATGATTCACATCACATTTTAAAGAAACCAAACAGAAAATTAAAAGAAAACTGAAAACAGCTCACCAGAATCAAAGCGGGTGTTTGAATAAAGGAGTCCTGACCCGGCAGTAGCCAAAGCTACCATACGCAGTGGAAATTTTCTCTGCAAATTACTCATAGTTGATCATGAAAAATTAATTGATTCTACAGAATATCTTTTATGAATATCTAAATCAAGCTCCCTTGATTGTGGAGTGGTTCAAATTTCGGAACTTTATAACTGGGTTGTTTAGTTTTTTTTTTTCAATTTTTTTGCCAAATTAAGAGATAATTGAAAGAAAAGCTACCATCTTTCCCAAACGTACCAGAGAATGTGTCATGAGGAGAAATCTTCAGAAGCTGTGATTGGCTTGTTTGGACGCAAAACCCTAACAAAAGCCCAGGAGTACTATGACACCCAACTCTCGCAGCTTCGAAAAGTTCAAATCATAATCTGAATTTATTTTAATTTTCAAAAATTAATATGAAGTGATTTATAATATTAATTACTACATTAACTAAAACAAAATAAACTTGTTACTAAAATAATCTTCCAACCCATTTTGGGATACTCAAATAATCCTCTTTAACAGCGTCTTCAATCTTAGTCATCAAATCTGTAACATCATTCTCACTCTTCAAATATACAACATTATTCTCTCTCTTCAAATTTATAATTAAAGGCTAAAAATATTTATCACGCTTGATAGATTTGATGTAGAACTCATTGAATTGGAGAGATTGATAAGGCACAAAATATAAAAATAACAAATAATATTTTTTAAATTGTCACGTAAATTAATAAATTTTAATTTGATTTTTTTTTACTACTATAGTTAGAGATGCTCTAATCAGTCTTGAATTTTAAATTATACAATAAATTTAACTTGTCGAATTGATGAATTACAAGACTCCAGCTCCCAAAAAATGCTTTTAAAATTTAAATGAACTCTTCTAGTTGAATTGATGAATTACAAGTTAGGGTTGACTTGACTCCACTTTTGTTTGATTAGTCATAGGATTTGTTTGTTTTATGGCCTGTTGGGGAGGACTTATTTTAAATGACTTATAAGTTAAAATATAAGTTGACGTATAAGTTAGAAGTTATGATTTATAAGTAAAAATGTTCGGCATCAATTTGACTTATAAGTCAAAAAATAAGTTAAAACAAGTTATGAAGGTGTTCGACTCATAATGACTTATAAGTTAAAATAATGTCAAAATTACTAAAAAGAACATTAATAAAAAGAGGGGCAAAATAGACATTACATTGGTCAAACTAACTTGTTTTAAAATGACTTATAAGTCATTTTAAAATAAGTCACAAATACTTACTTATTTTTTTGACTTAAAAATCAACTTATAAGTTCGAAAATAAATAGTTGTCAAACACTCAAACAGTAGCAAATGACTTATAAGTTGATTTGGCTAACTTATAAGTCACTGCAGACACCCCCTTAGTGCGTTTCATGACTTTTAAACCTTAAATATATATTACTAAAAATAATGAGATGAGTTTAGAACTTAAATGCTGTGTTTGTAAATTAAAAAAATTACGTTTCTAAGCTAAAAAATAACGTTTGAAATAAGCTTTATACAGACAAACATGACTTTTAAACTTTAAAAACCACAAAAAAAAAACTCCAAAAGTCCCAAAAACAAACGTGCATTATAATCCTTGTTTAGCGAGTGACAAGGTTTCGAATCTCGTTATTGCGGCCTTTGTCGAAGTTGGAATGTGCCCGATAAAAAAAAAGTCATCTCAATGATTGTTTATATTTAATATGAGAACACTTTTTTTATAGCGCAAAATTATTGACAAAATAATCATTGTCTGATTGTCTCCCTCTCGCCCGAAGGCTTAGGGGCTGTTTGTTTAGCCTTTAATAGATCTGAATGTTTCTGAATCTGAATCGATAAGTTATTAAGTCTGTTTGATAAAATATTAGATGACACTGAATAATTCTTCATGCTTCTGATTCGGTAAGCCTCAAAAACCAAACTGATTCGGTCAGCCCAATTTCTAAATGATAATTACCCTTTGTATCCTTTATTCCAAAATACTTCACACACTCTCTTTACTTCAATCAAATCCAATTCTTGTTCGATTTTCATTCAGCTTCGTTCCCAACTCTCCTCACTCCTTTTTCGTATTATGTCAGGTGAAATAGAGCAATAATAATGACGACTCAATCCTTGGCTCCTCCAAAACCGGTGGGAGAAACCCCCCCAAAACTCAGGTCTCCTTTTGCGTTTCATTTTGGTGAGAGGAGAAGATTTGGTTAGCAATTATTCTGAATTTTAAATTGATGAGTACTGAAGTTGGGCATAATCTTGGTCTATCAAGAACCTGTTACTGACCCATTATGGAAGTCTCTTCCATCTTCTTATGATTGTTGTGATCTGGTTTGGAACAAATTGTTGGATTAAAGTGAAAATTATTGACGCAAACTTGAGTTATGGTAAAAAAAAATTATGTTACTTTTCTATTAAATGAGTCTTTGGGCTATTCGTTTACACATCGGGGTAGGTAGTGAATGAAGTCGAAAAATTTATATATTTGTTCAGCTTAGTTTAAAAAGGTAAAATAGTAAAGACTGTTATTGTAGAATGACTCATTTTTAAATTTGTTTTAATTATTCAATACTTTGTTTGATAATTTATTTTAACTATTTATTTTTATATGTTGTACAATGAATATTGTATTTAATTTTTTTAGTACGTCCAGACAGAATTATATACTTGTTCATTGTGACGAGCGAGATTTTGTAATATAATTTGAACGTTTATTGAATTAAATAAATATTTTTTGATGATTTAATTATTGAATTAAATAATTAATTGATGAAATTGTGGTAGATTAATTTAATTATATGTGTTACATTGATTAAATTAATGTGGAGAATTTTATTATTCAAAGTATGATTTTAATTGAGCTTATTTGATTAAATAAAGTATTTAATAAGCATAACGTTATTCTAATTAATTTAATAATTAATTAGAGATTTAATGATTCGACATAATTAATAAATGAGAATTTTAATTATGTGACTATGTGATTTAATGTGGAATTATTCTATTTTATTTAATTGATTTAAATAAGATATATGATTAATTGATTAATTAGAAGTGTGAAAAATAACTGTATAATAAGAGTTAATTAAATTAATTGAGAAGGGAGTAATAAAAGGGGGCTAGCCAAACAATGCTTTAATGGGGGTTGGGGCCAGTTAACCCATTACGGATTAACTGACCATTATCTTCACCAGTTGCTATATACGCATTTTATATACTTATATATCTATATCAGTTTCACACAACATATATCATATGTCAGAGTAAAGTAAAGAGAAAAGAGAGAAATTGAGAGAAGAATTGAGTAAAGAGGAGATTGAAGAATTAAGGTTATATCATCAAACAAGTAGCAAGGGGTAATTCCTTCGTCTTTAATTTTGAATTCAAGTTCTTAAAGTATTCCATTAACGTATTTTATAAATTCTCTATGAATAACTAAATTGGTGATTAACGCATGATATGAGTATATCTGTGCTATTATATGATTATAACATATTTTATATCTTGTATGAATGATTTAAAGTAATTAAATTCATATTATTATGCCTTAATTGAGTTTTCAAAAGTTACAGAGTTTTTCAATATCGTGTTTTTAAAATCCTCTATTAAGAATTATTTTGATAATTAACTTAAGATGTGATCATATATGTGTTAATATATGTTAATAACATGTTATATATCATGTACACATGAATAACAGTGATTAAATTCATGTAATTATGTTTTAATTGAGTTTTTCAAAAGTTACAGAGTATAAAAGTTGTATATATGACCCTTATGGCCCTTACGAATAATTGTATGCCATGAATTGTTTGTTTAACTTAAATTTGTCAGTAAATTATGATAATACATGTTAAGCCAAAGAAAAAAAGTTTTGAACGGACGGATTCGGAGTTATAACGAATCCGTGACGTCAAATTTTGTGTTTTCTTCAAAACCGCCAAGAACACCAAGAACAATGAAATTTCATGATTTGATTCGAGTAATTGCATGATTTAAGATTTTAAAAACATGTTAGTAACATGGTATGATATTTCTATGAAGTTTATACTTCATAGAAATCACTATGTTAGTTTAATTTGCATTTAATTGGGCTAAAAACTGTCAAAATTGCGAACTGTTGCTGAACCGCAAGGGCATGCCCGACCCAGCCGGCTTTATGCCCGCCCCAGTGGGCCCCATGCAGATTATACCCGCCCCAGCGGGCCTAACCCCTCCCCAGCGGGGGTAGTGCAAATTTTTTTTTATTTTGACATCCTGTAGTAAAATAAGCATAACTTCTTCATACGAACTCCGATTAAGCGATTCAGGATGATTCGGAAAGATAACGAGTAGATCTACAACTTTCATTATTTAAGTTTTCCGATTTAAAGTCGGTAACATGGGTCAAAATGGCCATCTTTGTGACTGATACGTATTCGGAGGCAATCGGAGGGCGTCAGACATGCACGTACGCAAGTGTAGTGCTCTCCATGGTAAAAGATGTTGTTCTAAGTTATAAACATGAATATTATATGATTTGAAGTTCATGTTAATAAACTAAGTTATTGACATGTATAAGATAATGTGAAGGTTCAAGTTAACAAACTAAGTGCGAACTTGAATATTGTGATTGTAAAACTTGATTATGATTATTTGAAGGATTATACCTATATGATATGCATATTGTGAATTCATACTCATGTTATATGGTTAGTTAATAAGTTAACACTATGAACCAAGCTGTAAGTTGAATTAAATAGAAAGTTCAACAGTTGAACATAGAAGTGATGAAACTAATCGACATCGTATGCATAATGTAATGTGTAGGACGTTGAGGAATTGAATTGTAACTAGATTTGTAGCTTGCGTACGAGGCAAGTTTCTAAACCTTACTTTTACATTGAGCAAGTATTCTATACTTAACTTATTATTGTTAAACAAGTTTCTTTAAATTCTAAATTCTTCGATTGAGCAAGTTCGATACTTATAATTCTATGTCGATCAAGTTCTTGTTCTTACTATTCAAGTTCAAGATTTCAGATGAGATATTATAATCCTTTTTAAGTGTTACTTCAGTTATACAATATTTTCTAAATTGTATACTCTTGAGAATTGTTATTCAAATTGAATATCTTTATTGTTGAACCTTATAAGACTAGCGAACCCTTATTGATTCGACTAGTCCATAGTTGATGAGCGTTTTAAATTTCAGAACTATTATTGAGCTTATCCAAACCAAACTTCCTTTGGTGCGGACTTTGATGTCAAATTGAGATGAACAACCCTATTATAGGGGATTGACGATGCTTTAGCTTTAAGATATTGTGCACAGTATGGTACTAAGGGCTGATCCCCCTAAGTACGAGAAGTTGAGTCCATAGTCTTATGACTGTTAAAGGTTTAAAGTATAAACACTTTACAATCTAGGACATAGTTTGACGTTTTATGACCCTCAGATATTCTTTTGATTCTTGTTATTCATTCTTAATTCAAAAGCCGAGTTTTCCTTATTCAGAAGTCTTTGATTCACTAGCATGTTATTATATTGTTGTTATATTGTTATACTTGTGGGCAATCATTTTCACTCTTGCGTAATAATAACATTGCAGTTAAGAACGAAAAGTCCGACGAGCCTTCTACTAGCAAAGGCAAGGGGAAGGTCAACAAGTGATGAAGACTTGTTGTTTATTTAATATGTCATTGTTTAAGACTTATGTTAAAGTTGTGTAAGACTATTTATTTGTTTATATTAGGAATATTCATAAGAATGGTATTCCTATTTATATAAGATTTGATTATGATATAAATAAATAAATATGCAAGTATGCTTGCATTGATAAAAGCTGTAAAGTCCTTTGATAGATAATAGAAATATATGTATAAGGACTTAGACTGAAATGATCAAATATGTTAGGTTGATCCTACATAAGCAAAAACAACTTTGTAAAGTCCTTAAAAAGAAATGATGTACAAGGACTATAAATATAGAAAGATCAAGCTTGTTAGGTTGATCTTATAAAGTGTAATAGATAGGCTTGTCTGATCGTTGAGCACTGCACCAGCATCGTAGTTTGTCAGGAGAGACAAGAAAGACTCGAGAACTATCAAGGGGGAATCGTAGTCTGCAAGATAGTAGATCTCAGAGTTCGTAGTCTGCCAGGAGAAACGAGGAAGAATCGTAGTGTGTCGAGAAGAACTTTCTCAGAGTCGTAGTCTGCTGAGGAAGTCATGTTCAGAATCGTAGAGACAGCCTGTCTATGAGTTGACCGAGCGTCTGCCAGAGCTAAGTCAAGAATTGTAGATCACACTTGAAGTAGTGAAGCCTACTGATTATATCAGAGGCAGAGATCGTAGTCGAGCCAGATCAGACAAGGACAACAAGCATGAAGGCAGAAATCGTAGTCTGTCAAGATCTGATCTCAAAGTCGTAGTGTCTACAGAATCAAAGCTAAATCGTAGTCTGCAGAACTAAGGCTTGAACAGAGGTGCTCACAACGCCAAGGCAGAATCGTAGTGTCAACACGATTCTCTACAGATGAGTACTCCCCAGAATATCCAAAGTATGAAGCCTCTGGTCTGAGCTGCAAAGATACATTCCACCTGAAGGAAACCAGAGAGCACTCAACGAATAGCAGGCAGGCTAACAGAAGATCTAAGCACTAACTCAATCAACATCCAGATTGAGTTGTAAAGCCATTCAAGATGAAGTCTTCCACAAGCCGATCAGAAGAAGACTTCAGATAAAGTGACTGACTAGAGAAAGTCAGCAAGTGCAGTAGCTGTCAAGAGAACAGAAAACAACGATCTTGAGAATTACTCAAGATCGTAGTGTTTGCCAAACGAGCAGGAACTGATGCAGTTTACACAGAGATACTGGCCAGCTTATGAAGAACAAGACATAAGTGATTAAGCATGGCTCAGACCATTGTTGATAGGGGAACGGGAGATCACCAGGAGAAAGAGAGCTGGGTATGCCACAAATCTGATGTGTCTTACTATTCAGAAGGAGGTCAGAACAAGGAGTCAAGCTATCAGTTCTTGAGATTAGTCGAGTCAAGCAAAAGTGTTGAAGCACTGCACAAGTAAAGAAAGAGGTGTTCTACACTGAAGATCTAAAGAACACTTTTCAGAATCGTAGTGTTGTCTCAACCAGTCAAAGAGCAACATTCAACAAGACACACTACGATCAAGGTCCAAGAATATCTGCATCAGAATCGTAGAGTTCGGGCATCTGAATATTGAAGCATTGGCAACGTCTCAATATGAAGACTGGCATCCAAACGTTGCTAATTGAGAGCATCGATGCAAAAGGACAACTCTTGAGGATTCGAATCAAGGAATCAGAAAGGAGTAATAAAGATGACTACTAGCCTGACACGGAAAGTGACATCTCTGAGGCGGTAGGTGACTGTTGTGTCAATAAAGTCAAAAAAAAGCTGTTACGTCATATCAGCAGTCTGCACCAAATAACTCGAGATCTGCGAAGCAATTCAAATAGCTTCCAACGGCTACTTTCCAACGGGAAGATCATGAAAAGGTATTTAACAGACAAGCTTCAAAGATAAGAGATGTTGCTAAGTTGTAGAATTGTTGAGTTGTTGGAATGCTATATTGTTGACTCTACGAGTTCCACCAGAGCTGAACAGTAAAGTCTCAGTGGCTGTGAGACTACAAAGGTGGAAGTGAAACAGATTTGAAGAAGGACTTAAACAGACTAAAGCTTCACTCAACAAGGATGAGAATGCCATTGAAGATAGCAGCTAAGCTAAGAGCCGAGAAGGCCAAGAAGATAGCATTCAGAAAAGTGGCTGAGCATAAAGAAGATCAGAAGAGTCACTCTATGGATCACCATGAAGAATCAGAAGCTAAACCAAAAAAGATGCAGAACCATGTCCGCATATTAATTAAGAAGGGTTCAAGGACTGCTAAGGACCAGAAGAAGGTGACCCGCAATGAAAAGCCTTAGCAGTCCTATGTGGTGATGGTGCACAGCTGACATCGAAAGAAGATGAGCTGAACAGAATGAAGATCAGCTGCACCTAAGAAGAAGTGGTCCAAACTCTACGCAGAATGCAAAGAGGACCAAGCTAAGCTGCTAAGTACAAAGATGATCAAGCTTCAAGACATCTTAGCAGCAAAGCACAAACAATAACAACTACAACAACGAGTAGCCAGGGCCTAAGGGGTCCATGTCTGGAGGGACTAAATGAAGTTCCAAGCCTGCTGGGCTTGAAGAGTTCGTAGAGAACTGGAGTTCTATGGCTGCTGGCCTTGAAGAGTTCTTAGTGAAATAGAGGAGTTCCAAGCCTGCTGGGTTTGAAGAGTTCTTAGTGAACTGAAGTGCCAAGGCTACTGGCCTTGAAGGAATCTTAGTGATTCAGGGTGCTGCCCTTCCTTAGTGAATTTTCTGCGAGAGTGCAGAAGAGTGGATTAGGAGCTTGAGTCTTTGAACCACTTAAAATCCCTTGTGTCTTTTACATTCAGTCATTTACTTACTGTCATTTACATTATGTACTTAACTACTATAACTGCTATGGATGTAATAACTACTTACAACTAAACTAACTCTGAAGAACAATGTATCAATGTTTATCAATATATCAATGAAATGGATATTTAACTTATTCCGTTGTGCTTGAAATGATTCTTATGTTTGTCATGTGCTAACTTCTGAGAAATACAAAATAAAATGGAAAATAGTTTTAAAACGTAAAGGATCTATTCAACCCTCCTTTCTAGATTTATTGTGTGCCTACTGGGAACTAACAGTTTACGTTTCCGCACTTAAGATTTAAGGTTAGTATGACCTGGGATTGATTTTGTATTTTTATTCAGATGTTGTAACCCCATAAGGGGAGATGTTGGTTTTATTTCTATCTATTGCATGGTTGCATTTATTATGTATAGATAGATAGATGATATTTGTACAGTGAACACCAAATCCCGTGGAAATTAAAGTACCCGTATTTGGGGGTGTTACATTCATGATAGTTTAGAGGGATAAAATAGTAAAAGACTGTTATTCAGATGTTTCAGACGTATCAATTATCAAACAACTTTTTGTATTCAGATTCAGATTTAGATTCATTCAGTTTTTATCAAACAACCCCTTACATTTCCAAATGACGAGTCATCCTACCCCAATTTAACTATTTTAATGGAATAAGAAAAATTCCCAAATGATATGGACTCCCAACAAATGGATATAGAGGTGTAAATAATTCAAATTTAAGCAAACACTTTCTTGCTTGCATTCGGTTTAATTCAAAAAAATTAAGCTCAAATTCAACTCGGATTCGATAAGAAATTTTTAATTTTACACCAGATTCGACCCAAAACATTACTCATGTGACGCCCCCAAAATAGGTTCATACAACTCATTCTGAGTCACCAAATACATGATACAGAATCCAAATACAAATCTTCAAATTTAACTATGTTACTGTCTTGCAAAATACGACCACACAACTGTGAGCTACAATATAGATCGTATATAATACGAATTATAAATGCTCAAATTCAATCCTCATTAATTACAATTATTAACACACTATTTTACAAAAATAGTGATGACTACTACAGCTATATTTCGGACCATCACTCCATTCCCCGACTAGTCCCCATGATATTCTCATTTCCTAAAGAGAGTAATGGAAGAAAAGGGTGAGCTCAACTAGCCCAGTAAAGAATTTTATGACTAAGATAATGAAAAATAAATTATCTTTAGTCTTCAATAAATCAGATAAAATATGATGGACAACAAGTTTTAGATCAACAACCGCAGCGAAAACAACAATTCATTAGAAGAGTTAAGTAAAGAGTGATGTCTACTATCTTCTATGATATAAAAGTCTATCATCAATATTTTATTCCTGTAACACCAATCAATAATAGTTTCAATCAACGAATTATCCATGCACTACGGGCTAAGGATATTTGTTTGTATCACCAGTGGTTATGATCATATCAAGCACCTGTCCATCTTTGCACTACAGTCCAAAGATATTCATAAATTAACAGCTCATCTTTGCACTACGGGCCAAAGATATTCATAAATCAACAGCTCATCTTTGCACTACAGGCCAAAGATAAATTTCACCACAATATAGGACTGAGGATGATGAAAAATAATATAAAGAACGAATCCAGTAAGATCAAGGACAAATATTAGATATTTATAATTCAATTTATCCAGAGTTCAAAAATATCCAAGTTGTCAATATAGAGATCAAAATATGAACACAATCAAAGAGAATTTGGACATAACAAAATAAATATAATTTTTTTTTCGTGAATAGTGCCCGAATGAATAGTACCCCGATATGAAAAGGTGAAAATTTCATAAGAAAGTTCAGACCAATATTCCAGTGAAATGATATTAGATGAAGCGCAAAACTCAAGGAATTTCTGATCATTTCAAAATTTATAGAAGTAATACTTACCGTAGTAAGTTTAAATTTAAGAATATGAAATGAAATATTATCACTTTCATAATATGGAAATATGAAAGAAAATAATATTCTTTACGAATACTGAAAGAAAATAACATCATTTTCGAGAAAAATAATATCCTTTAACTTCGTAAAATACTAGATCTGACTGGAATATCGGATATTACGTTACGAAAAATCTTGCACAGTAATCCACACTCAAACTATCCTTATACTCACAAGAAATACGCTCGATATTATAGAGAAAATTTTTTTTGATTCTGGTGTGATTTTCATTTCTAACTAAGCACCCTATTTATAGGAAATGCTTAGCACGCTATTATTGACAAACTACCCTTGGTGGCTTCTTATCAGCACACCAAACTTTAAAAATTCACCCGCACACCACTTTTGAATCCAATACCCACCAACCACATGTTTATATAATATATATATATATATATTAAAATATTTATAATTATTAAAAGAATTCCAATTCCATTTTTTTCCTTTTTCACCTCATTTTATTTTTATACCATAAAAATAATATCATCAATTAAATTATAAAATTATACTATTATATTATTACATTATACTATTATAATATAATATTATAATAGTATATTTGAATAAATATTTTATCGGAGAAGATAAAATGTCAACTTTCAACGAATATCTCATACCAAAAATTAATCCCTTTATAACAAAATTGATCAAATATTATCTTATCATATTTATCAACAATTTTATTTTATTCATCAATTATTATTCATAATTAATATTATAGAATTATAATATCAATACAGCAATTATTGAATCAATAATATAAAATATTGAATAATAATTACTGTAACAATTATTGAATGAGTGACTTCTTACGTAAGAACCAATAATTTGAAATACTGTGCAATACCGTGTGCTACTGTGCAACAACGCGTATTACTGTATTTTTATCACCGGGTATTTCAACAGTTTAACGGTAAAATTTTTGCCGTTATTTTTATAAAAAGGTTACTTATGTCGCTTTCTATATCCGCCATTCATTCCGTTGTGGGGTCCACTAATGACTGCGCCATCGTACGAATATTCTCCGACAAAAATAATATTCTCCAACCAAACAAATATTTCCCGACACAATGAATATTTTATAACTACTTGCTTACTTTGTAAAATTTGCACATTCCACTCATAACTTACTACATTTATCAAATCAACACCCTACTATTTAAAATAATATGTGGAGGAAATTAAATCTTATTCATAAAAAGTTGGGGTCTTACAACTCAAGCCTACTCAGCTCGCAATTACTCGATTCGTTTACAAAACGAGTTACTTGTGAGCCTTCAAAACAAGTTTCAAATATGAATTGTCCCACTTAAAATTAAACCACCATATATTCAACTTATTTCTATTTATATATAAAAGTTTTTTCTTTTTATTTATGTAAAGAAATTACAAAGAATATAACACAAATTGACAATTAATTCATTGATTTATTCAAGTACAAGCTTATATAATTACATACTACATTTTACAAATTATAAAGATTAATACAAATATAAGATATTTTTAACTTACTAGTATGGATCAAAATAATATTCAAATATGATTCATGCAAAAATGAAATACACGAATGATAATATGAATGACCAGTGGTATACTCAAATTCGAGTAGTGTATTATTAAACAGAAAACAAGTATAGATCAAATTCAACTCCAATCAATTTCGAATTCGAGATTTAGATCATATTTTCTAGTCGATCTTGAGTCAAATGCCAAGCTACTGAGGTCAGCTTAGGGCAACTCTAGCAGGCCGAAGAAACATAAATCCTAGACTAAATATAATCTAGGACTCAGATTTCACTCCAGCAGTAAGACTAAATATAGTATATGAAATTTTTCGGTGAGCCAAAGAGACTATATCAAAGAATTAGAATTTGATAGACTATAATTTTAAATATATTCAAATGGGAGTGTGAAAGAATGATGGTAAGCAATAATTCATTAAATATAATATAATCTTTTAATATTATAGTCTATGGGATAGTCCATCTGCAGGAAGAATTGAAAGACTATCTCATGAATTGATGATGTCATATGGACTAAATATAATCCATGATATAATCTACTTTGCTTGAGATGCTCTTATACCCCTAAATAAGCAAAAATCTCCAATTATTTCTTCTCTGGTGTATTCGAACCAATAACACAAATCTCATGCGAGTATTTTAAGGGAAAATATCATGATTAGATTTTACTAAGAAGTTGTACAAGTGTTGTTTACCCTGAAACATTGAAACCAAATAAAATGTGTAGATAAGGATTTCCGTTTTGATAGGTAAGAATTAACGAATTACTTTGGCTACTAACAAATAAACAAATAACAAAAAGCCTAATTAACAAACAAACAAACTAATAATACCAAGTATTGTGAACACAAACATACTAATTAAATTCTCTCAAAAGTTTGTACATAGTTAGAAGCACACAATAACAAAATGCATCCAAACCCAAATAAGATCAACAACTCAATAGTAGACTAATTCATCACACAATATATACAATAGTAGTAATATTGCAACTAACATAAACCTCTAAGTTATAAGACAAATAAAAAAAACAAATATTTTCACAACATTTTTTAATATTTTCACACAAATAACCCACATATTAACTAATAAAAATTTCACACATCAACTAATATGTGAATTATATATTTGAAAATATCAATAAATAATGTGAAAATATTAATTTCCAAAATAAATTAAAATAAGATCATTTTTATTTCTAACATATCTCATATATACACATATACACACATGTATATATTTCCTGTCAACATAAATTTGTCATTCACATGTAGCAAGAAAGATTTTTAAAATATTGCAACCAAAATTTGGGATGAACAAAAGAAACTTTCTATTAATTTACCAAAAAACTACATCTTTAGAAATAAAAAAAGCAGTTAAATTATACACCAAGCTCACTACTCCTACCACCTAAAAAAAGAAAAAAGATATGATAAGAATATTGACATTTCCCAACACCAAGGACAACATTCTAATCCTTCTTGGGAGATTTGGGGGTCTTTTCTCCATCGGTAGTTTTAGAATTTTTTGGCAACAAAATAGGATTTATATTTGGAAGAACACCTCCACTTGCAATGGTCACTCCCAGTAAAAGCTTCCCCAATTCATCATCATTCCTCACCGCCAATTGCACATGCCTTGGGCTGATCCTATTCTTCTTGTTGTCCCTTGCAGCATTTCCGGCCAATTCCAACACCTATCGTTCATTTCTCAAACCCAAAATTAGAGTAGAAGGAGAAAAAAAACCAACTAGCATTTTTAATCTCACAGATCATCATTGATTCACAAAAGAATGAAACTTAATATTCAATTATTAGAACCCAAATAAAAAGTAAAAACAGAAAAGCTACAAACAGATGAAAAAAATTGTAAAACTGAACAAATTAAGTAGGATAAATAAACATAAATATACGATTGTTTCTTCCAACATGGATGGATAATGATGTATACACACGCATTAAAACGTTAGTACAGAAAATTTCTGATCTGAATGAAGAACAGAGATATAAATATGTAGACATAATTACACAGACCCCAAAATTAGATTTAGGTACAGTGAGAGAAATCGGAAAACAAAGGGATATACGTCAGCTGCCAGATATTCGAGTACCGCGGCCAGATAGATCGGAGCACCGGTACCGGTACGTTGAGCGTAGCGACCTTTCTTCAAATACCGGCCGATACGAGCCACCGGAAACTGAAGCCCCGCCTTGACAGACTTTGCCACCGCCTTCTTCCTCTCACCTCCTTTCCTTCCTCCTGCTCCTTTGGTGATCTTCCCTGACTCAACCTCCATTTGATTATCCAAGTTCTACAAAACCAATATAATCCCAGAAAAAAAAACACAAATCTTCAGCCCTTGAATTTTGAATCAAGGAGAATGGGATTGATGGGTATTTATAGCGCTCGGGAGTATTCATCTTTTTGGTTTTGGAGCTTTTTGTGATGGGATCTGACGGTTATGAGTTTCTACACGCTGGCGATCCGTGTCTTGTTTCGTGGACCAATTAGATTGGACGGTCATGTACTATGATCTAACGGATGGGATAGATGACACGCTGTTTGATTCGATGGTTTAATCTTTTACACCGGGTCTGGCGGTTACTGTGCCGGAGGTTTTTCGAAAATGAAGCATTCCAGCGAGCGGGAACCCGAATTTTATTTATTTATTTATTTTCTCTTTTGAGTCCGGCGGGAAGAGAAATAGAAAAGAAAATTGATATTTTCAAATTTTTTATATTTCCACATCTCTCCAAAAGAAAAGTAGATCCCACTTTAATGTGAGAAGAAATTATGTTAAAATATTAAAAATTCATGTAAAAATAGTATTTTTCAAAGAAAATACAATACTATGAAAATTCACTTGAGAGAGTAATTTAAAAATAGAAACAAATAATTTTAATTTTGTAATGAATAAAAAAATTAAAATAATTTTAGAATGAATGGATTATTACTATTTAATTTATCATGCTTTTAACAAATTCTTATGGTTTAGAACTTGTAATGGGCGGATTTAGGATGGAATTTAGGTGTAGGTAACATGTTACAACAAATTAAAAGAAAATAACATGATGTAAGAAACTAAAGTTTGGTATGTATATATATATATATATATATATATATATATATATATATATATATATATATATACACACATATGCATATATAATTGAAAATATAAATTGAATAAATTTTTAGAAATATAATATTGTATGTGAATGTGTAAACACTCGAAATTTCATGTCCCTGTTACTAACACTGCAGGAGGGCAAGGTCGTCTCTTCCAGTCAAATCCGGTCACCAATACCAGTCCTTCAACTGAAATCCGATCCCCAATATCGGTCAACTCAAATTCGATCCCCAATATCGGTCACCTTAAATTTGTTCCCCAATATCGGTCAAGCAACGCAAATCCAGCCTCAATATCGGTAAACCAATTCAGCCCCGGCAACAACCCAGAAAGTCCAGGTCAGTCCCGGCAGCAACCCGGGAAGTACAGGTCAGCCTTGGCATCAGCCCGGGAAGTCAGGTTGACTTCAAACATAAACCTGAAGCATCACAACAACTCCAGATGAAAACTTGGAACGACCACGTCAGCCACAAAGGCAACACTAGGGACAAACAGACTCGAATGAGATCCAAATCTTGGAAACAGCTCCCGGAAGTCAATCAGAGGCCATGTCGACACTAAAGGCAACCTCAAGAGGGGCAAAACGGTCATTTTACCAACTCTCAACCGATTCGATCAAACTCAAGTCGAATTGATGCCGCTAAAATCAGAATGAACCACAACGATGATCCCGAGTGCAAACAGCGCAAGACGGCTCGACGGACAAACTGCGGGGAAATAAAGACCTGGCCATGAACCCGTCTTTTTTAGCATAAAAGGGTTAAATCCTATGTCATTTCAACACTCTCGGCGAGAGCTTTCCAAAAAGATATAACACGCCTCAAACGGACGCTCCGATCAAAAGTTATGAAGTTTCAAACCTGACATCGCATTGTTCGGCATGTACGCACTTCGAGACGATGAAGCCGGGCGTGTGGGCCACACCTTGGGGAGCCGCACCTCTACCTGCGGCAGCAGCAGGTAGAGTGGAGGCTCCTTGGCCTATAAATAAACGTGCACCCCCCTCATATTTCATAATTCAAAAACGCAGCGAAGCTCTGCCAGTTCGATTTTTCGACTTTTACATCTTTTCCAAACCCAAATATTTTCACTCTAACTCGTAGATATACCCATATACTACCATATATCAGAAAATAACCGGTAGATTTGGACGTATAGAGCCTATGATTTGGCAAAAATCCCGTGTAGCAGTCCATTGTAAGTATTTTCACAAACAAAAAGTGAATATTACTTCTTCGTACTTTTATACAGTTGCACGTTAAGTTTCGTTTTCTAACAATGCCCGGAACTTAGTTCCGTGGCCGTTTTCGTCAAAATTTGGTATATTTTTGTACATAAACTGATTTTCTGGCATTTTTACAACTCGGATTGACGATCCGTCAGCTCCAGCAGCTTCAATGCACTAGCACACACATTCTAACAACTTCGTCGGACTGGGTTATCTTCCCAGTCCGGATTTGACCCTTTTTTATTTATATTTAACTGTATATGTACTAACACTTCAATTCTGTCAAGCCCGGATACCAAATCTGAGGTAGTTTATCGCTTTTATATATATTTACGCATATATGAGCGATTTTCACCATAACTGGTTCTCTTCCCAGTATTGGCTGACTATATTTTTGTCAAAATATATATATATATATATATATATATATATTTCAATTCTAGTTCGAGCGCCGGCGTGAAAACCCATAGCCCTTTACAACTTTTATATATATTTGTATATATATATATATTGCTTTACTCGCTTTCTATTCAACTGCCGCTTTAAATATTCATCTTATATGAATTGACACTGATATATCTGCAGGCGGACTAGATTTATTTAAATCCCGTCAATTCTAATTTTCAAAAGGTTCAAAACCTCTAGACTGAACCGGAAAGCTAAAATGGCTGAGATTTTCTTAAATCTAGCTTTCTTTCTAGTTTTAGCTTCAAAAGCAACCTCGCGTCCCTTAGATCGCTATCTAGCGGGAACGAGATGCTTCGGCTATGCGGACCAGGATTTACTGAATGAATCTTTAGTTCTGGCAATATTGGGATATTTATCTGTTTCTGTACAAATTTGAACTGTGCAGGTTTTGGATACTCATATGTGAGCCTAGGAATCGTGGGATTCACAGTCAAAACAATCGGAATCTGATTCCCACGATAGATAAACTCAGATTTACAAATGTACCCTGCCAGTTTTTCTGCGAAAAAATGTACATATAAACAGACCTTAAAACGGTTATCCGGGTTTAAAGTCTCAATATAATGAAAAAATATTGATTGTCGTGTCGGCGTCCCTCCGATGGTTTTCATACCCATGAGGAGACTGACACTTGTATATTTTGTGGTCGAAGATGCTTCGCAGCCTGACAAATCACCATTCACATGCAGCCTTAAGGCTATAAAGATAAAATTGAAAGTATCAACATGCTTCAATTCATATGGCAGCGTAAGGGTTTGATAAACCAGCTTTCAAAATATCATTTTCAAATCAATCAAAAGAAAAGCTTTTCAAAGAAAATCAAATTAAATGCTTTTGCAAATCAAATCAAAGATTGATTTTCAAATCAAATCAAACCCTTCGTATATAGATTCAACGAAACAAAACACTACTTTCAATCAATCAAATCAACAGGCCTAATTTTCAAATAGTAATCACTCACGCATTCCAGTTTTCAAAGGAGAATATTGAAAAGATGCGGTACCGTGTTTACACGGGAGTCGTGAGGTGTCTAACACCTTTCCCACACTTAACCAAGCCCACGAGCTCAAAACTTTATTTTCAAAGATCAAGTTTCGACAGTGTCCAGCAAGTGGGCCTCTTTCAAATAAAACTCGGTTGAGTTGGTACAACAATTTCAAATCTACCAACTGGCGACTCTGTAAAATGTTCAAATCGTCGACATGATATATGTTGGCCTTTTTCCTAAAAAATCCTTCAAAACTTTTTTCCTAAATAAAAAGAGTGAAGGTAGAGAAAACTTAGAAAAAAAGATTAAAAGATTCGGGTTATGACCCGACCCGCAGATTTTTTAAACCAATGTCGACAGAATGTTTGCTCGATTCTTATTTAACTTTTAAAATAACTTAGAAGATTTTTTTACCTTATGATATGTTTAAATTAGGATACATTTATCTTGCTTAAAAGTTGTGACGTATATTTACGTGTATAATTTAAGAATTGGGATGGGGAAAAAATGGTGCAAAAATTGAGGAAAGAAGGAACGTTATGAAAAACTAGTTACTTGGCACACACAATTATATGTGCAAATAAGAAAAAAAAAACAAAAATAAAATTTAATGGAAAAGAATTATTAGGGGTGATGGATAGTGGGGTGGAAACCAAGCCTCCAAAAAATAGCTACCCCTAGTTGCTCTCTTTTAATAATATACTTGGGTGTTTTTTGTTTAGAACTTAATACATCTGAATGGTTGAATCGGTCAGTTATTAAGTACGTTTGTTTTGGAAAAAAATCGTCTGAATGGCTGAATCGGTCAGATAATTGAGCTGAATGACTAAAGTCAGAATTTTTTGGCTGAATGGCTGAATGAGCAGCTGAATAAAATAAAATAAAAATTAAAATTAAAAAAAATATTAACTATTATATTAAGTAATATTAAATAAATTTATAATAATTTTGAATTTTTTTAGAGGGGTAAAATAATAAAATTATGTCATTCAGATGTTTCAGACATATTAATTATCAAACAATTGTTTTCATTCAGATTCAGCTCATTCAAATTCAGATTCAAATTCAAATTCATTCAATTTTTATCAAACACCCCTTTAGATAAGTTTAGACTGTCTTAGTTAGTATTTCATGATCCAATAAGTTTTTTTTATTCTATTACATACTTAGCCTAATAATCTATTTTACCCCCTCCTTCCCCTTTGACATTGAATATGTTACTTCTAATTCAACTCAAATAAGTATCAAAGTCATTACTTCATCCCCTATGCTACTTTAAACTTGGAATTTTTTTCTTATTTCTACGTCAAAAATCTTGACCAAATGACTTTCAATACCTTTTAAATTATTCTCAATATTTCTCAAACTTACTTTCAATCTTTTCCAAAATAACTCTCAATCTTCCATTAGCTTTAGGTAAGAGTGACAATCTTATCGTGTTAGGCGAATTCGTGTCGTGACAAGTTAAAAGTATTATATTATATAGATCAACACTAACACTACACATTTAATTATTCATGTCAAGATACTCAACACTAATACTAACATGTTTATTAATCATGTTAAGACCCGTTTACTACTTGAATTAAAATGTGTGAATAAAAAAATAAACACCGTTCACTTATTTATTGAATAATAATATAATTTATTTTTTAGATAGAGCTCAAACCAGGTGAACCAGATTAAATTGCAAGCAAAATTATTTCATCAGTTACAGTAATTAATATGCACATGAACATAAATTATTTTTATATTGATTAAAGTTATGATTACATAATATAATTTTGAAATTGACACTTTAGTTAATAGAATTCAGTTTTATTGGAGGGGAAGCCAACCATATTCTCCCTCTACATCTTCTTATGCTCAGTAATATATTTCAACATCTACAAAGTAGCAAAAATAGAGATTAATTAGTGAGTTGCTATCGGTGTGAATATATAGGCTTGACATATATCCTGAAGGTATATTGCGAATAGCCTTTAGCAAACCATTGCGGTAAGGGACAATAACCCCCTTAAAGATAGGGACTACCCATTAATTTCAATCCCACTTGTTCCAATTGTTCTGTGTCCTTTTCTTCTTTCATTAACTAGTTGATCTAGTACTACAATTATGACATGTTCTGCTTAAGTGTTAGGGTATGCCGCATTATTTGTGGCTTTGGACTGTTATAATTGTGTGGTTTTAGGCCACTATTAGCATGTCAGTCTTAAAACGCCATAGTTGAGAGTCCTCTATTTATAAGTGTAACGCCCCCAAAATCAGGACAATATTCATTCTCGACTTTGGTCATTAAAAATAAATTCTCATTCTAGCTTTACAACACTAATCAGTATTATAATTGATAAAACGCATATAAATTTAAACGTTTTATAACTTCCTTTCATAACCTGAATTTTTATCACAATTCAATTTTTTCTTACTATTTATAACAGACAATATCAATATCAATATAAATATTAATATTTAGCTATTTCAATATTTTCTCAGTTTCATAATTCGCAATATTTATCCTATGTACTTAAGTTCGGGATCAAATGAGTACCCATAATCCATTTCAAAGTATTATATGTGAACATAAAGTTCAACTTCTGACTTTAGTCATTCCCTGAATATTCGCAAAATAATTCAATAACTATATATATATATTCATTATACATTGTCCTTTTACACCAACCCCGTTAAACTAATCTACTTTACAAAGTAACTTATGTAGTTACATTACAACTTCAAAACAAATATTATTTGATCTAATATTCAAAATTTTACATAACTTAGCGCACATGCATGGTAAACTGTCATCTCGACTTAACATAGATACAACTAAAGCAAACAATTAAAAGTTCTCTTTTAAACGCGCTTCAAGTCTTGATCATCATGATAGCAAGAGAATTGCATCGCCTCTTTAATCTGCAAATATTTGCAAGTTTGAGCACAATGATCAGCAAGTCTAACAGTTTTCATGCATTGAATTCATACATACTAAGCATTTAAATCATGCATCATGTTGCTCATGCTATGCATCATAAAATTTATGTATTACCTCTACATATGCTCTACATATTTCATGGTATTCGTTTTTACATGTTTGCTTCCAATTCATCTTATTGTATTTAAATCATTCATCACGTATTATCAACTTAATATTTCTCACATACATCAAATCACATATCACAGATTAATTGAGTTTTCATAACTCAATTGAATTTAGTCATAATTTGACTTTCACAATGCATATAACATTAACATTCAAAAACATATACTTCAACGTATTCACAAAGATTTCATCATAATGCGATAACAATTGCCAATATCAAATTCTCATAATACAAGTAAATTGAGAAACTTGCATTTACTGTGAAACATTACCGACTCTACTCGTGTTTGCGCACTCGAAGCAATATTACCTTGTATAGTACATATGTAATGTACATATGGTTATTACATAGCTCAACTTATTCATATTTAATCTATATTCATTTGGCATAATATATTAAGCCATTACCTAAATATATTACATTTATTTGTAATATATTAAAATAACAAGTTTAATTAATTCTCTCATTTTATTAAAATAAAATACTTACATAAATTCACAAATTTTAAATAAGTGAATTAATTACCTTATTTATAAAATATAATAAATCCATTGTCATACAAGGCTTCATAATCAAATTATATTATTCATAATATAATTTAAATTTAATTCCAATTAATTAAGATTTAATTCCAATTAGTTAATTAATTTCCTTCGCCTTCATATATATTTCATTCCGTAATTAATTCGCATTACTAACACTACAAGGAAAAAGGCTATTTCCGACGGACTTATCTTCGATGGACTAGATCCCGTCAAAATTAACGTATTTTCGAGGGAATAATCCGTCAAAGATAAGTCCCTCGAAAATAGTATAATCCCGACGGAATTTCGTCGGAAGTAGAACTCTATCAGTGGCGCTAAGATTTCCGTCAACGCGAAGACTAATTTCGATGAACTAAAGTTATTTTTGAGGGAATTTCCATCGAATTTAAGTTTATTATGAGGGAATGATATCCGACGAAATTTTCATCGAAAATAATGAATGAAAACTAATTCAGTCATCTTCTTCTCCAACGCCTTTCATTTTCACTCACTCTCTCTTCATTCTCGCTCTCCTTCGATTAGGCCACCATTCCCCCTGCCACCGCCCCCCCACCTCTCCCCTAGGTCTAACCCCCACCCCGATCCCTCCCCACCCCCTCCCACTGGTCCTCCACCCCCCTCCACAGCCCCAAACTGCAGCCACCTACCACTGGCCAGATTCTCCTCCTTGCTCCTTTAATTCAAGGTATGTGTATCCCAATTTTATTTTTAGGGTTCATATATACATCTGCTAGTTGTAAATTGGAAATACCTAATGAAATGTTTCTAGGATTCATATATATGGGTAAATCAATGAGAATGTATATTGAAATCTGGATAATTTATGAGTTGTTGATATAATTGCTTCAATTTGGATGAATTTGTGAGTTGTTGATATAATTGCTGAAATTGGATGTATACTGAAATTGGGAATTTAATTTTGAAGTTGTTGTGTTGTTGCTGAAATTGGGAAACCTTTTGTTCTACAAATTGGGATTATATATTTGACTTCTACAAATTGTTGCAAATTGATATTAAGTACTTTTGGGTTTATTTTGTGCAATATTGCCGCTTCTGTATGTGTATATCATCCATTTTATTGTTTGAATTTGATTTTCTTTATGCAATTGCAGCTTATAGTGTATTTCTTCAATTACAGTACTGTATATGTTCATAACAGTAATGATGGAATGTGATGCTTGATATTTTTGACGGAATTTCCCACGGAAATTCTGTCAGAATTCTTGAGATGCAAAATTTGTGGGCCCTACTAACTATTTATATAAGTTACTTAATTTTCTAATACTAAAATTCACTAATTAAGTAGCATTTACTTAATTAGTTTTCGACTAATAAAATAAAACAATATGAACTAAGGTGGTGTTTGATAAAATTTGTTATTAAGATCTGAATAGTTTAGACATCTGAATAATATAGAGTATCTGAATAGAATTGTATCTGAATGAAAAAATGTTGTTTGATGATTACTTTTTTCAAAATGTCTGAATAAAAGTATTTTATCATTTTAACCTTCTAAACAAAATTATAAAATAAAATAGAAATAAAACAAAAGGAGCACCTTTCTTCTTCATCTACCCCCATCCCCGCCGCCCCCCTCCCCTCCCTCATCCCCGCTGGCCCTCCTCCCCTCCCCCTCCCCCTCCCCCACCCCGTCCCCCGCCCCCCATCCTCGTTTACGACCAGAAATTTAGGGCTTATCTTTCTTCGATTTAAATATCTAAACACTTCCATATAGTTGTGATTCAATCAATGGCTTGTTCAGTTAAGGGTCAAACACCACCTATATTATGTTCCTTCTCTTCTTCTATTTCTTATTATGCTACTTCCTCCGTAATTTCCATCATAATTTTCCCGAAAAATGGTCGAAAAATCTACAATGGAAAGAAAATTGGTCGGAACATGGACAAGTATAGAGTTTGCAGAGCAATGGTACAGCAGGTTGTTCAAGGGGCATCCGCTACTTATGCCAAGGAAATGGAGAGACTCTCTGCTAAAGAATCACTTCTGCTCGCTGTAATTCTCTCGGTCTTATTACTTCTTCTCACATTTGAATATGTAATAGCTATTAATTAATTGGGTGTCCGTGATGGGTTTGTGGAGAGTTTGGTGTGGTGTTTTGATAAGTGGTTTTATAACCACTTATTTAGATATCAATTTACTTCTATTGTTGTTTAAACTCTTGTGTTATTGTATCTTTTCATGTATTTATGTTTACTTTTGTAGATTTCTGTATTTGGGACTCTTCGGGTGCAAATTGAGCTTAAAATGATTAAAAGGTGCTAAAAAGGAGCAAAGCTTAAAGAACAAAGTTATGGCATGTGATGTGGGCAGAACAAGAATACAATAAGAAGTAGTGAAATGAGTGTTGGAAAGAGGATATGAGCTGTATGAGTCAAGAAAGAAGTGATTGGCAGTGCAGCAAAGCAAAAGTGCAGAATTCCAGCATCCTGAAGCCTGCGCAGCTGCGCCGACTGCAGCACTATAACCTGCGCAGCTGGCCGGTCTCCTCACTGGCCAGTTGACTTTGATTTAATCGGCAGCTTTGGTTTGTTGGGAGGAGCAAGGCAGGCTCGGCTGGATGAGGCATATAAGGGCTGATATGAGGCACATTTGAGAGACTCTCCTAATTGGGAGTTCAAGCCCTAACTTTCTCCTTCTATTTTCATTTTCTTTTACATTTCTTGTCTAGGAGTAGAATAGAAGTAGAGATTAGACTAGTTTATAGTAGTTAATATTCTAGGGTTTTATTAGACTTGATGGTTGAAACATTTGAAGAACATCAAGGATTCGTATTTTGATCAAGAGGAATCAGATTTGCATTTCTTACCCTTATTTTCTCTTTGATTCATATTTGTGTTCTTATGATGCTTATTCAACATGTGGATGGTATGTTTGAGTTGTCTATGACTTAAAGTATACTTTGAGGTTCCAATGGATCCTAATGAGTAGTCTAGATTGATTTCCTTCCATGGTTGGTTCTTATTGATTGCTATGTGATTGTCTACTCCGATTTATGCTTTCAATGCTTAATTGAGTCATGACCAATTGTTGTGATAACCCACATGGGATTGAAAGACGAAGTGTAAGTTTAGATCTAATCGTAGTAGCGGGCGATTGTACGTTCACATGGCGTTGGACGTATGATTTGTGTTTAGGATAGACATATACCAAAGCGCCGCTCGTAGTCAATGGAGGACTTGACCTTAAACCCTATTTATTTGTAAGCACCATAGACATATAGGGGTTTAGATAATGCGGGTGTTCACGTGCGTTCTATCATTTGTGGATTGCACGTGATATGGATTAGGTGCATCGAGAGATGGTCTTCTCTCACTTTCGTGTTCTCGGCTAGCACACTTAACGATTAATTTGACCTAATTGGAAGTGAAACAATTTAGATGAATCATTAGGGGAAATTGGAATCTCATGCCTTCATTATCTGATTTTGCCCTAGGATTAATTAGTTTAAGCTAAATTCCTTGTCTAGTTAACTTAGTTTAAATTTAAACTCTTTACCACCCGTTTAAATAAGACTGAAATGATTATGTGCTAGTGCTTTGGCGACCCTTTATCCATTAATTCCTCGTTGGAACGATATCTTTACTTACTCTTTATTACTCGTTGGCCGCGTATACTTGCGCGTTAATTGTGTCATATAAATCGGACCAACAAGTTTTTGGCGCCGTTGCCAGGGAACTAATTGGATAACTGTTTGCCAACATTAGTTTCAATCAGATTAGTCTTAATTTAAACATTTTTATTTTTGTTTAATTCTCTTCCTATATTCTCTTCTCAGGTACAATGGACTTGAATTTCTATCCATGGAATGGTACAAGGCAAGAGCAACCAAGGGAAGCATACATTGATGGCGTCAACCCAATCGCAACACTTTCAGCACAGCTAGAGGAGCTCTCAAGGAAGCTGGATATTGTTTCAGCTCAACAGAGTCGAGAGCCAGTTATTTCTCATGAGTATGGTGCTGGAAGCTGCATGAGCCATCAGGAGCCTATCAGTTTTGGACAGGAGCAGTATGGGGGTGGTTATTCCTACTTCGAGCAGTATCCCGCTTATCAGCCAGATTGGGGGTATCACCCAGACCCTTCAGCAGACCCTTCATCAGGCTATTATCAAGACCAATATTGGGATCCAAATCCCATTTATGCCCCAGAATGCACTTTCCAGACTCCAGTTTATGAGCCTCAACACAATTTTGAGGGTGACACAGAAAATGCAAGCTTGGACGAAGGAGGTGACATATCACTGAAGGACATCTTGATTGAGCAACAGAAGTCAGTCAAGAATATCCAGAATAGGGCAGAGCAAATTAGTAGGGCCTTGATGATAGAGGATGAGCAAGGGCAGACCCATACTGTGAGCTATCAAGAACAATGCAAGCCAAGTCCAAATTGTGCACCCGAACCCACTTATCAATCCCCATGTTTACAAGGAGAACAGTCAACAATGGACTTCATGTATGCAAGCTCAGAAAACCAAGAGGAGTTGTTTGGGAGCCAGGAACCATCAAACCAATATTTTCAATATCAGATGGCCCCAATCAACTATGCTTCTACCAGTGAGCCTCAATACAGGGAGCCCGTGGCTGAAACAGAAAAGGAAGGATTGGATAGTTTATGGGGGAACTCATTAGCATCAACACAAGAGACCTTGATTGAGCAAGAGCAATCGATTGAGAATCTTCAGATTTGGGTGGAGCAGATTAGCACGGCATTAAGGAAGGAGGAGGTATGTGAAAAAGAGACAAAAGTGCAAGATTTTGTGCCTCCAATGACCGAAGCCGTAAGTTATGACCCTCAAAAGGATTGGTGCTATGAGATGGATACAGAGACTGATGGAGAATCCGAAGTGCGATTTTAGCTGGACGAGCACAAGACAATGGATACAGAGGAGTCGTTTGGGGATGTGGAAAGTGAGCCGACAGTGACAATACCCCAAGAGCCTCCTCAGCCTAAGTGGAAAAAACCAACAAAGTTTGCACACCCTTGCCCCCTTGGAAGCCACATTATAGAGCACGATCTCGATGATATGAGAGAGTCCGCCAGCTTCAAACCATGGTGGTCAGAAGAGAAAAGAATAGAAGAAGAGTTCGTTGTGTGGTCTATACCTCCATGCCCCGATCATTTCACCTACACAATGGAACCCGTGCCTGGCTCCCCGAGCTTTTGTCCGGGGAATTCATATACATATCCGACGCTAGGTAGTTTAAATTCGAGTCCTCCTCTATTGGGAAGCCTCCAAAAGTATATAGCAATTCTGATGGATGGAGGGGTTCTCCAATATCGTCGGGGAGTCGGATAGCAGTGGTCAGACACAGTCCAGCTAGAGGACTATAAATTAAGCGCTCGATAGGAGGCACCCCATCATTTCTCTCTCCCTCCTTGTTTAATTCTATTTAGTTGTCTACCTTTATTTCCCTCCCCATGTTTAATTCTCAGTAGTATAGTTCTTAGTTATAAATATTTCCACATTCTGGTTGTACAAGGTTCAATGCCTATATTTTTTGGTTTTAGGCATGAATGCGTATAATTTTTGGGTCTATAACATCTTGGATATACTCTTGAATGCTTATTGAACATAGTATGATGCATTGGCACATTTCGTATGCGCACATAGAAAATTTTTTGGGATTCAAACAGTCAATGGACATATTTTCGTTGCACGTACATGTGGCATATATTTTTGGCACTTAAAAGTGTTTTGATCATATTTTTGAAAATGAGCTTGTGGATTATGTGTACATATTGACATTTTTTTTGGGATTTGATATGCCTATGATTATCGTCCTTAGTGTTTAATTTTCTCCCTTTATGTTAATTTTATGCTTAATATTTAATAGTTAATAGTTATAGTAAAATTTTGATAATAGTAATTTCATAAAGTTTTTGTATGCATTCTTCAGGTTATATTCATTTGGTAAAAAGCCTTTGGTGCACTGCAAATGAGAAGCTTCAATGAATCCCAGTCAAGGGAATTTCCTGAACCTTGGCGCGCCCGAGCCAAGCCTAGCCAACCAGCCGCGCGGCCGCCCTGATTTCTAGACCAGAATCTGAATTCCACTCCCTGCGCAGCTGCGCCACTTTCCCTACTTGCCCCTGCGCAGCTGCGCTATCATCTTTTGCCCATTTTTAAAATAGAGCCGGCCCACTTCAGTATTTCCCAACTTCAATTTTTGGCAGCCTTCTTTCATAAAACCAGACTCACACAAGCACACATAAACCTGACTCCGTCTTGCCCCCCCCCCCCCCAATTGCATCCCGTGCCTGCACAGTAACCATTGCTATATAAGCCCTAATCTTTCCACCATTTTCGTTCACTTTAACTCCTCACTCCCAATCTAAGGCAACAATTCGGAGAACACAGAGCGGAGTGGGAATTGAGCACCTGCTGGATTGATCAGAATTTTGAAAGGAGGTTTGTGGTGATACATAGGAAGTCCATTAGAGATTTTGCACAAAAGGTAATCATTCACAACTCTTGGAGTGGCTGCTGGGATTCACAACTGAGAGGAAGGTTCCGAATTCGAAGATTGGACTGGAAGCACAAGACCTGTTTGAATTAAGTTCAAAGAAAATTTTGGTTGCTTTTGTTCACCTCATCATTGGTTCAAAACAGTGGATAGGGTAGTGAAGATTAGCTTGTGCTAAGGCAAATTTTGGGCAAAGTTTTGACAAGGTTTAGGGGGTATCTCATTTTTTCCAGATACAGTTAGGGGCAGAATTTTTGACAAAGTCTGCAGAATCAAAGTTCAGAAAGTGTTTGGGGTTGAAAATTTACGTGGCAGAGTTAGGCAGATAGGGTGCATTCCATTGGTTGATCAGCTTTGGTCTTGCATCCAGTACAGTTGCCTACTCCGAATTCCAGAATTCTATTCTCACAGCCTAGCAACATGCCTAAGAGAATCAGAACCCCACCTCCCCCTTCTCCTCCACAGAGTGCGGATCACGGCGAAGGTAGTGCCAGCGAGACCTTGAATGACTTTAGATTCATTGACTTGAAGGCTCAGCGCTACTTCATTAATGTGTTGGACAAGAAAACTTGTGTGAGAGAAAGGGGACTAAAATCGGGAAATGCTGATGGGCTGATGAAAAGGTAAATCATTGAGCACGGTTGGGCGTTAGTGGCAGCCTCACCACTGCCAGCTCAGATTCCCTTGGTTAAAGAATTCTATGCCAACGCCCACGAGGCACAAAATGGGATATCGTACGTGCGAAGGAGGCAAGTGTTGTACACAAAGGAGGCGATTAATGATATTTTTCATAAGGACACTCTTCCTTCTGGCCCGACAAATTGGGCAAAGTCTCAAAGGATGGGGACTGATCTGGACCTTCTGATCCAAGAGTTGTGCATGCCTGGGACTCAATGGAAAACCTATGCTGGCACAAGCAGAAAGGTCAGCTTCCCACAGACTGCCCCGAGTCGCTATGCGAAGGCGTGGTATAGTTTCATATGCGCTAGCATTCTCCCGTCCAGCCATCATGCCGATGTCACCACTGACAGAGCTATCCTCCTGTACGGCATTATTAAGAATAAGCGGATTAACATAGGGTACATCATCAATCAATCCATGCTTAGGTTTATGAGAGGGAGCACTTCAGGGGGGATTCCGCATGCGTCAGTGATTACACGCCTATGCTTAGCGGCTGGAGTCGTATGGGAGGATGAGGCTCTACTGGACCCGATGGGGGATATTGACCACAAGGCCATTAAGCAGTACATTATCTGGCAGAGGGCAGAATCACATCCCCGAGGACTGGGGTTTGTGAGGGGTGATGATTCTGATGAAGATAAGGACGATGAAGAAGACGAAGAAGATGAGCCAGAGCAGGCGACAAGGCCACCTCCCGCACAATATGCTATGCAGCAGAGGGAGATCAGGCAGCTGAGGAGACGGATGGATACCACGTACACAGACTTCCAGACATACACATCCGAGTTCTCCCAGTCTCTCTCTCGGGCATTCGGGCAGTTGGGCATACATGCAGAGTTTCCTACATTTGGCACCGGCAGTCAGTACCCTCCTCCCGACACACCACCAGAGCCGATTGAGGAGGAGGAGGACGACGAGTCCGAGTAGGGGAGTTCCCTTTTTACCCTTTTACCTTCAATGCGGACATTGAACACTTTAAGTTTGGGGGTATTAGGGGGTATATTTGCATGTAGTTTAATTCATATCATATTGCATTTTGTTTAGTTCATTTATTGCATGTAGTTCGTGGTTTGTTAAAAATTGTCAAATCTTTAAAAAAAATTTGTTTTATTTTAGTTAGCTGTGTTAGGACATGTTGCATGACATACTACATGAATCCAAGTTGAAGTTGGTTTGTTAATAAGTTGGCCTATGATGAAAGCTAAAATTTCTTGATTTTCAATCCGATTTGAGACTTAAGCTTGATTTTAAGATCATATATGTAAATCTTTATCTGTCAGATGCTGTGTTGCCAATTAGCACGATAAAGCAACCATCATGATATGTTTAGTTGAAATGTTCACATACTTGTCTTCTGGTGGGAAATTTGTGTTTTAATAAAAGAGTCAGTGATCATATAAGAATAACTAAGATTGTTAAAAGCTTAAGTTTGGGGGGAAACAGGGGGGTATGCATGCTATGTGGGGAGATGGAGCGTAAGACGCACTCCCTTGCAGGAAAAGAAAATAAAAGAAAACAAAAGAAAAGATTAAGAAAAAGAAAAAAATAGAATAAACACTTCGGCTACGTCGAGTTCTATGGCCTTTGATATTTGAGCAAGTAAGCCCTAGGGGTGTCTCTACACCCAGCGCCCTAAAGCCGTCTGGTCTGGGAGTCATTGGTCAAAAGCTCGCTACACGGATATCATTGAAAAGCCTAAGAGAACTAGGCATTGCACAGTCGAATGTGTACACGGGAAAGTGCGAATATGCCCTCGTGAGTCAATAAAATGAATAATAAACTCCCTGTTGTCTCTTAACTTAAGTAATACGTGGTCTTAATTAGAACTTGTATGATTTACTGCTTTCCTTGAATTGAAACTAGTTTTTCCCCTTAAGAAGCATAGTATGTGGTATATTTGTTCAGAGCATGTTTAATGGTTGTTAGGCACACAACGCACATGGCATCAGTGCTGACAGATTTGGATTTGCAAAGTTATACTTTTGATCTTGTCTTGGGTTGCTTATCTGTTTGACTGACTGTGACCTTTCTGAGGCATTGCATGAGAATATCCATTCTGACTGAGACCTGGATTCACTTTCATTCTAGTATCAATTGCATACATTCTAGTTACTTGCATTGCATATGTGTTTTGTTTTATTTGTGTTACTTGAGGGCAAGCAACGTTTAAGTTTGGGGGTATTTGATAAGTGGTTTTATAACCACTTATTTAGATATCAATTTACTTCTATTGTTGTTTAAACTCTTGTGTTATTGTAGCTTTTCATGTATTTATGTTTACTTTTGTAGATTTCTGTATTTGGGACTCTTCGGGTGCAAATTGAGCTTAAAATGATTAAAAGGTGCTAAAAAGGAGCAAAGCTTAAAGAACAAAGTTATGGCATGTGATGTGGGCAGAACAAGAATACAATAAGAAGTAGTGAAATGGGTGTTGGAAAGAGGATATGAGCTGTATGAGTCAAGAAAGAAGTGATTGGCAGTGCAGCAAAGCAAAAGTGCAGAATTCCAGCATCCTGAAGCCTGCGCAGCTGCGCCGGCTGCAGGACTATAACCTGCGCAGCTGCGCCGGTCTCCTCACTGGCCAGTTGACTTTGATTTAATCGGCAGCTTTGGTTTGTTGGGAGCAGCAAGGCAGGCTCGGCTGGATAAGGCATATAAGGGCTGATATTAGGCACATTTGAGAGACTCTCCTAATTGGGAGTTCAAGCCTTAACTTTCTCCTTCTATTTTCATTTTCTTTTACATTTCTTGTCTAGGAGTAGAATAGAAGTAGAGATTAGACTAGTTTATAGTAGTTAATATTCTAGGGTTTTATTAGACTTGATGGTTGAAACATTTGAAGAACATCAAGGATTCGTATTTTGATCAAGAGGAATCAGATTTGCATTTCTTACCCTTATTTTCTCTTTGATTTATATTTGTGTTCTTCTGATGCTTATTCAACATGTGGATGGTATGTTTGAGTTGTCTATGACTTAAAGTATCCTTTGAGCTTCGAACCTAATGAGTAGTCTAGATTGATTTCCTTCCATGGTTGGTTCTTATTGATTGCTATGTGATTGTCTACTCCGATTTATGCTTTCAATGCTTAATTGAGTCATAACCAATTGCTGTGATAACCCACATGGGATTGAAAGACGAAGTGTGGGTTTAGATCTAATCATAGTAGCGGGCGATTGTACGTTCACATGGCGTTGGACGTATGATTTGTGTTTAGGATAGACATATACCAAAGCGCCGCTCGTAGTCAATGGAGGACTTGACCTTAAACCCTATTTATTTGTAAGCACCATAGACATATAGGGGTTTAGATAATGCGGGTGTTCACGTGCGTTCTATCATCTGTGGATTGCACGTGATATGGATTAGGTGCATCGAGAGATGGCCTTCTCTCACTTTCGTGTTCTCGGCTAGCACACTTAACGATTAATTTGACCTAATTGGAAGTGAAACAATTTAGATGAATCATTAGGGGAAATTGGAATCTCATGCCTTCATTATCTGATTTTGCCCTAGGATTAATTAGTTTAAGCTAAATTCCTTGTCTAGTTAACTTAGTTTAAATTTAAACTCTTTACCACCCGTTTAAATAAGACTGAAATGATTATGTGCTAGTGCTTTGGCGACCCTTTATCCATTAATTCCTCGTGGGAACGATATCTTTACTTACTCTTTATTACTCGTTGGCCGCGTATACTTGCGCGTTAATTGTGTCATATAAATCGGACCAGCATGTTTGGTGATGGTGGTGTGGTGATGGCGTGGTGGCGGCGTGGCGGCGTGGTGATGGTGTGGTGGTAGATCTGGTGGTGGATTGGAAATGAAAATGATAATATTAACAAGGGTATTTTTGTCCAAAAAATAGCAACTCTCATTCAGACTTGCTTCTTAATTCTTTAGACTTGATTTTCTATCTCAACCATCTAGAGGCATTAAGAGGTAAATAAAAAATAATAAAAAAACAGCACACCGCCTCTGACCGAATCAGAGGCAGTCCATTCAGAGGCAATAAGTGGTAAACAAACACCACCTTAGTATAACTAAATAAAATAATATAATAAATTACATAAATTTGAATAATATAATATAAGATAATATAATATAAAATAAGTTATTTAAATAACATAAAATAAGATAAAATCAAATAATTTATACTTCAAATATCAATTAATTAAAAAACTATAAATTAAATTTTTTTAATTTAATATAATAATATATAATTTATAACAAAATTAGAATAAAATAAAAAAATATTTTAATAAATAAAAATATATAATTTAATAAATAGATTAAATTAATTAAATTTAATAAAATAAAAAATAATATAAAAGAAATAAAATAAAAAAATAAAATAAAATAAAGTAACTTAATTAAGTAAATAAAATAAATTATATTTAATACAATATTAAAGTCCAATAATAATCTAGAAGGGGGGGTTGAATAGATTATCACTGTTTAAAAATTATCTTTGGCCTTTTTGAATTTTAGTGGGTTAATTTTAAGAAATTAATAAGCAGTTTAAAATTCAATCACACAATAGACAGATAATTATCTAGTTCACAACATACAACTCGGGTATATATTGCTACGTCCATTCTCAAACTCCTCTGCAGGACTTGAGATCATATTACTCTCTTTAATAAATACTCCTTCAATAAACGAAGAAGCCTTTACAAAGTTTTAAAGATAAACTTACAACTATCCACAACTAACTATCTTGGACAGCGAACTCCTAGCTCCTTCCTCAAGCTTAATTAAATCTTCTTTTGAGCTTAGAACTATTCTATCGCTTGGTCTTGAAACAACAATCTCTTATTCACCTCACAAGTACACTAGAGACCTAACTCCCAGCTGACCTCTCTAAGACTCTGGTCTTGGTCAAAGAATTTTTGTCTTTCTCACAATTATAAAATAAACTAACTCAACTTTTTTCTTTTTACAAAAAGTTTTTTTGAATATTTGTTTCTAACAGTAAGCAGATAAAGTTGTAGAACAGATACTTCTCAGATAAGCAGATATAGAATTTAAGTATATGATAAAAGTTCAAAAACTTTTATGTGATGTGCTTCTGTGAAAGCAGATAAAAGATTTAAGTGCTTTTAATAAATTTAACATTATAGAGTTTTTTATCCTTTGTTTTACTGGATTCTCCGATATACCCTAATCCTTCTTTATTAAAACTACATCTTTGTTGACTAAGCATAACGTCAAGATTTTCTTTTTCTTTTGTAAATTTGATAACTGTAGAGTTTAAGTCATCACGTTCTAGAGTCAATATCCTAATTTGATCCATTAGAATAGATTCTTCATTTTGTTTTTCTAATTTCTGAGATGAGTTTTCATTTTTACTTATTTCTTGATTTGGTGTTTGAGAATCTTCAATAATCACAGTAAGCATTGAATTTTCAATTTCAAGATTTTCAATAGAAATAATAAGTGTTGAATTTTCTATTTCAAGATTTCTATTTATTTTTCTTAATTTTTCTAGTTCTTCTTTTGCTGCAAGATTTTCTAAAGAATCATTTTCTATTTTTTCATTTTCTTCTTTTAAGGTTTCATTAATCATAATTAAATTTGAATTTTCTATTTCAAGATTTCTATTGGTTTTAATTAATTTTGCTAATTATATTTTTAATTTAATAAAATCTTCTTTAATAATTTCATTATCTTCATATAGAAAATTATATGCTTCTTGTAATTCATTGTAAGCCCCCAACTTATTATGAATAAAATTGAATTTCCTCTATTTATTATTTTGATATAGTAAGGGGTTGATTTGATAGATGTGGTAAGTTATGGGTAAAAAATGCAAATATTTCAAAATAAGCAAGTAGTTATAAAATATTCATTGTTGTCGGAAAATATTCGTTTGGTCGTGGAATATTCTTGCTGTCGGGGAATATTCGTACGACAGCGCAGCCATTTGTGGGCCCCATAACGAAAAATTGTGGGATAAAGAAAACAACACGAATGAGTTTTTTAATAATAACGGCGTAATTGTTACCGTTAACACTGTTGGAACACCTCGTGGTTAAAATAAAATAATACGCGTTGTTGCACAGTAGCACACGGTATTGCACAGTATTTTTATACTATTGTTAATTCAATAATTGTCACTGCACAGTATTTTCCATTATCAGATCAATAATTCATATTATTTGAATAATATTATTAGATAGCATTATTGGCATTGTCTAAGGAAGTTCTGTCTAGGAGAGGTTTGGTCACCTAATTGCGCTCCAGTAAGAAGAAAATCCTTATCGAAAAGTTTTCTTTTTTCTGGGAACAACCTGGTTGTCAATATTGTAGTTCTATAATATTATTTATGAATAATTAATTATTAATTTATATGATAAGAAAATATTTATTCATTGTGGATATAAATGAAGGAATTAGTACTGATGTGTTTTTATCAGTATTTTGGTGTGAAAAATCATCCGTATGTGGATTTCGGACATTTTTTGTTTGGAATTTGGAAAAAATTTCTTCTACAAAGTTGTAGAGAATTAAATTTCCTATGTAATGGACATAAGATTCGTATTTTTCTGAGAAAATGGCTATTTATTATGAATTATTGAAGTCCCGGAATAATTAATTTTTGGGGTTATAAATATTTTTTAATGGTGGGCCCCATTTATGTGGGCTGATGAATTGGTCAAGGAGGTGTGCGAATTTTTTTTTAATAAATATAATATTTTATTAAATTTTCTGCTTTGGCGTTTTAAGCATTTTCCTATAAATAGGGTGCTGAATTAAAATTTAAAACTCACACCAGAATCAGAAGTTTCTCTTTCTATAATATCGAGCGTATTTTTGTGAATATTTAAATACTTTGAGTGTTGCTATACAGTACAAGTTTCCTTCAGTATTATATCTGATATTTTAGTCAGAAGTACTATTTATTTGAGGTAAGGGATGTTATATTTTTCGTAAATGATGTTATTGGTTTCGATATCATTTCATTGAAATATTGGTATGAATTTTATTATGAAATTTTTACCTTTTTCGTCGGGATTACTATTCACGTATACGGCACTATTCACGAATACGGTACTATTCACAGAAAAATTAAAAAAAAATTATCTGTCCAAGTTGGCTATTATGGTTCCTATCTTTGATTGGATCCAAGTTTTGATCTTCATTCTTGAATTTTGCTCCATAATTAATTATTGTGTAGTATTCTTGAACTTAGATAAACTAAATTACGAATCCCTAATTTTGTCCTTTATCTCACTTGATTTGTTCTTTAAAATATTTTTCATCATCTTCAGTCTTAAATGGTAATATAAAAGAATATCTTTAACCTGTAGTGCAAAGATGGATGATTATTTAACGAATATCTTTAGCCTGTAGTGCAAAGATGAATGATTACCTGATGAATATCTTTGGCCCGTAGTGCAAAGATGGACAGGTGTTGTGATGAACATAACCAACTGGTGATACAAATGAATATCTTTGGCCTATAGTGCAAATATGAATATTTGATTCAAGATATATATTGTTTGATGTTATAGGGATAAAATATTGATTATGGACTATCAAATCATAGAAGACAGTAGACATTGTTTCCTACTTAACTTTTCTGATGCATTGTTATTTTCGTTGCAGCTGTTGATCTAAAACTTGTTGTCCATAATATTTTATCTGATTTGTTGAAGACTAACAATAAATTGTTCTTTATTATTTTAGTCATAATATTCTTTACTGGGCTAGTTGAGCTTACCCTTTTCATCTATTGTCCTCTTCAGAAAATGAGAATGTCGTAGGGACTAGTCGGGGAACAGAGTGATGGTCCGAGTTAGAGCAGTAGTAGTCCTCACTATTTTTATAGAATAGTGTGATAATAATTGTAATGAGGACTTTGTTTGAATGTTTATATTTTTTACATATTTGTATTAGCACTCACAGTTGTGTGGTCGTATTTTGCACGACCGTGTGATATAAAAATTATATTTAGATTCTGTACCATGTGTTTGGCGACTCAGAATGGGTTGAATTGATTGGACCTATTCTGGGGGCGACACATTCATGATGTTCTTCATTTATGTTTTCTAAATTATGTGTAGCAAATGAAGTGCTAGGTAATTGATGTTTCGAATTTACCTCAGATCTTAGTGATGAGTCATTGTTCGCCATTAAACATAAATTTGCAGTTTCCTCTGTTGGTTCAGTGGGTTCTTCTTCATCACTTAGATCTCAGCCTTCTTCAGCTACTAGAAATTTGTTGTTGACTAGTTTTGGACAATCCTTCTTGAAGTGTCCTAGTTGCTTGCATTCAAAACAGTTATTTGAATTTTTATTTGAGCCAGCATTTCTGAAGTTGTTGTTGGTAGCTTTAAAATTCCCTCCTGGAATTTTTGGCTTGAAGACTTGCTTATTTTGGAAGTTGTTATTTATTTTCATAAAGCCTTTGTCATATCTCTTTGCTTTGCTTTGGATTACACTCCTGAGTTGTCTTGATAATAACGCAACTTCGTTATTATCTAGACTCAAGAGTTCTTCATTCAATTCATCATCATCGCTTTCTTGATCAACGAGTAAGGCTTTGAAAGCGATTCCTTTCTTTTTAAGGTATGTGTCTGATCGTGTTTTTTCGACTAGCATGTCGACTTCGTGGGCATGAAGATTTCCAATGAGGCTATCAAGAGAATAAGCAGTTAGATCCTGCATTTCCTTGATGGCTGTAACTTTCATTTTCCATACAGATGGAAGGGCTTTGAGAATTCTTCTGTTCTTCTCATTTATTGTATAAGCTTTTCCCAATTATTCTAGCTCATCAATGATTCTGGAAAAACGAGTTTTCATATCAATAATTTTCTCACCTTCTTCCAGCTTGAAGCTTTCATACTCTTGGAATAGAGCATCTTTTCTAGTTTCTTTGATATGACTAGTTCCTTCATAGGTTACAATCAATTTTTTCCAGATTTCTTTAGCATTTTTGCAGTTGCTAACTCTTTTATATTATTTTTTTATAAAAGCACTAGTTAGCACTTGTTCAGCCTTGGAGGCGATATTCATAATCTCCTCATCCTCGGTAGTGAATTCCCCGAAATCTTTTTCGACGATCTTTTCATCTTCGATTTTTGTGGGAATCTTTACACCTCGTTCTATTGCTAGCCAAATTTTGATTCCTTGTGATTTGGCGTACATTTTGAATCTATTTTTTCAGGTGGCAAAGTTTGTGCCATCAAATAGTGGAGGTCTGGACATTGATAGTTCTTCTCCGCAACCGGTAGCATTTGGGTAGGCCATAGATGGATCTACTCTTAGATATGCCTGTAATTACTCAACAAACAAGTTAAAAAGCACCGCTCTGATACCAATTAAAAGTCCAATAATAATCTAGAAGGGTGGGTTGAATAGATTATCACTGTTTAAAAATTATATTTGGCCTTTTTGAATTTTAGTGGGTTAATTTTAAGAAATTAATGAGCAGTTTAAAATTCAATCACACAATACACAGATATTTATCTGGTTCATAATATACAGCTCAGGTATGTTGCTACGTCCAGTCTCAAGCTCCTCTCCAGGACTTGAGATCCTGTTACTCCCTGTAATAAATACTCCTTCAATAGGCGGAGAAGCCTTTACAAAGTTTTAAAGATAAACTTACAACTATCCACAACTAATTATCTTGGACAGCGAACTCCCTTCCTCAAGCTTAATTAAATCTTCTTTTGAGCTTAGAACTATTCTATCGCTTGGTCTTGAAACAACAATCTCTTACTCACCTCACAAGTACACTAGAGACCCAACTCCTAGCTGACCTATCTAAGACTCTGATCTTGGTCAAAGAATTATTGTCTTTTTCACAAGTATAAAATAAACTAACTCAATTTTTTTCTTTATACAAAAAGTTTGTTTGAATATTTACTTTTAACAGTAAGCAGATAAAATTGTAGAATAGATACTTCTCAGATAAGCAGATATAGAATTTAAGTATATGATAAAAGTTCAAAAACTTTTATGTGATGTGCTTCTATGAAAGCAGATAAAAGATTTAAGTGTTTTTAATAAAGATTTTCTTTTTCTTTAATAAAGAATGTGTTTCTATGGTTTAAGAAAAAGATTTTACTTTTAGAGTGTGTTTCTGTGGTTTTAAACAAATGTAACTTTGGATTGAAATAACCATACACACTGATATAATGTAAAAATAAGTAATGAACAATTATATGAGCAGTATATTTAATGACAGTTTATCAAGTATAAAAATTTGATCAATTTAGATAATACTTGAATAAACTTGTTTCACCCACTTATATATAATATATTATATTTGATCTACGTTGTGAATAATTTGGCCACTTAGAATTTCAAAGACCGTCCAGATAATATTTTTTGTTAAAAAATATCTACGAATATCGGTATTTAAGTACTGACTAAATTTTTTGATTCACAACTTGATAATCGTATATAAATATTATACAATATTTATATAGATTATTTATATCATTAAAAAGCCACTTAGGATTTTAAAGACCGTTCGGAGAATTTCAAAGAAATAGCTTTCGAATTATATTGGTATCTAAGTACTGACTTTTTACTTGATATGATAGATGAAATATAGATATATATAAATGTGTATCGCAGTTTATATATGATTATCTATATATATATATCTATATATATATATATATATAAGCAAATATGAGATAATATGAACAATAATAATTTAACAACTTATCTTAGATACTTTGATCAATTTTTTTCTTCCAATATAGAATTAGAATTTTAATTAAAAGAAGAGAGTAAAATCTTAATCGGACAGAATGTAGGCAAGGAGAGTAAGCTTTTCAGATATGTAAAAAATTGGTAAGTTAAAATGAATGAAAAAACTTCCTATTTATAGGAGTTTTGAGGCTAGGGCAAAACCGTAATTTTGGAAATTCATTTTTGAAATAAAAGGTTCGGATTGTATGATGGAAATTTGAAGGGCTCAGATCACTTCGAAATTTACAGATGGAGGAATGCTTTGGCCCAACAAAAATATTTTCAACCTATGACTCATTACATGTGCCCAAGTATGCCACTACTAAACAAAAGCACAAGCCTTTTTCATTTTCCTTAGGCAAGTAACCTTCTTGCAGCATACAAGCATACACAATTCTCGGCACACACATATGCACCACACATATAAGTTAGGCACACACTCCCATGCACATTCCTATGCACACACACACACATACGGTTTGTGTATATATATATATATATATATATATATATATATATATATATATATTTAAAAATACTTTTTGCCCATAAAGATTTGAAATCATTTTGAAATAGGAATCTCCTTGCCTTAGGAAATATTACTATATGAACTCATTTTAATAACACTTGATATTAGATTTATCAAGGTCATAAAATAAATTCAAAAGAAGTTTGGAAAATAAATATTTTTGGTCAAAATATTCAAGATATTTAAAAATAATTTTAATACTTTTAATCCTATGAGGAGGATTCTATCCTTTTGACATATTTACCTAATTTGTTATCATAAAAATAAAATACTTAGATTTGGAGACCTATCACAATAGTATAATATTATATAATACAAAATAAAAATAAATAAATTAGAATAAAAAAAATATAAAAAAATATAATATAATGAATTTAATTTAATTTACTAAAATAAAATAAAATAAATTATTTAAAAAAATAAATAAAATAATTTAAATTTATTATAATATTATATTAAAAAATAAATTAAATTAAATTAAATTAAATTATAAAAAATTTACTTTAATTTACTAAAATATAATATAATAAAATAAAATAAAATTAATTAACTTAATTAAAAAATAAAACAATAAAACAAATTATATTTAATATAATAATATTATATTATATAATACAAAATAAAAATAAAATAAATTAGAATAAAATAACTACTAATATGGAATATATATAAGTAAACTAAGTAGCATTTGCTTAGTAAATAAAATAAAATGAAATTAATTAACTTAATTAAAAAAATAAAATAAATAAAATAATTTATATTTAATATAACAATATAATATTATATAATACAGAATAAAAATAAAATAAATTAGAATAAAATAAAATAAAATAACTACCAATATAAAATATATAATAGTAAACTAAGTAGCATTTGATTAGTTTTATAAGTAAACTAAGTAGCTTTATAAGTTAACTAAGTAGAATTTGCTTAGTTTTTCACAGCTAAATCAAATTGAATATATAAGCTTGACACATCATGTAGTATATGTGACGCCCCCAAAATAGGTCCACACAACCCATTATGAGTCCCCAAATACATAGTACATAATTCAAATACAAATCTTCTTATAACAAACGGTCGTGCAAAATACGACCACACAAACTGTGAGTTTCAATACAGATCGTATATAATACGAAAATATAAATACTCAAATAAGTCCTCATTACAATTATTATCACACAATTTTACAAAATAGTGAGGACTACTCTAGCGCTATCTCGGACCATCACTCCATTCCCGACTAGTCTCAGCTATATTTTTATTTTCTGAAGAGAACAATGAAAGAAAATGGTGAGCTCAACTAGCCTAATAAAGAATATTATGACTAAGATAATGAAGAATAAATTATCGTTAGCCTTCAATATATCAGATAAAATATTATGGACTACAAGTTTTAGAACAACAACTGCAGCGAAAATAACAATTCATTAAAAGAGTTAAGTAGAGAATGATGTCTACTATCTTCTATGATTTAAAAGTCCATTAGCAATATTTTATCCCTGTAACACCAATCAATAATATTTTCAATCAACAAATTATCCATGTACTACGGGCCAAGGATATTCGTTTGTATCACCAGTGGTCATGATCATGTCAAACACATGTCCGTCTTTACACTACAGGCCAAAGATATTCATAAATCAACAGCTCATCTTTGCACTACGGGCCAAAGATATTCATAAATCAATAGCTCATCTTTGCACACAGGCCAAAGATAACTTTCACCACAATATAGGACTGAGGATGATGAAAAATGATATAAAAAACGAATCCAGTGAGATAAAAGACAAATATTAGAGAATTTATTCAGAGTTCAAAATGAAGATAAAAACATGGATTCAATCAAAAATAAATTTTGGACAGGGAAAAAATTATTTTTTTTCGTGAATAGTACCCCGTGAATCCTCGTGAATAGTACCTGAATGAATAGTACCCCGTCATGAAAAGATAAAAATTTCATAAGAAAGTTCAGACCAATATTCCAGTGAAATAATATTAGATGAAGCGCAAAACTCAAGGAATTTATGATCATTTCAGGAATTATAGAAGCAATACTTACCGTAGTAAGTTTAAATTTAGGAATATGAAATAAAATATTATCACTTTCATAATATGAAATATGAAAAAAAATAATATTCTTTATGAATATTGAAAGAAAATAACATCATTTATGAGAAAAATAATATCCTTTACCTTAATAGAATACTAGATCTGACTGAAATATCGGATATTATGTTAAAAAAAATTTGCACTGTTATCCACACTCAAACTATTCTTATACTCACAAGAAATACGCTCAATATTATAGAGAGAATTTTTTTTTGATTCTGGTGTGATTTTCATTTCTAACTAAGCACCCTATTTATAGAAAAATGTCAGAACATTAATGTTGACAAAACTCACCTACGGAGCACACCACTTTTGACAACTCTTCAGCACACCACAAATTTCAAAACAAGCCTCCTCCAAAATCCCACGTGTTTATATATATATATATATATATATATATATATATATTAAAACATTTATCATTATTAAAAAGAATTTCAATTCAATTTTCTCTCTTCTACCTCATTTTATTTCTATACCATGAATTTATTATATTAATATTTCCATTTAAATTATAAAATTATACTATTATATTATCACATTATACTATTATAATGTAATATTATAATAATATATTTGAATAAATATTTTATCGGAGAAGATAAAATGTCAACTTTTAACAAATGTCTCGTACCAAAATTTTCTCCAATTATATCAACATTGAACAAATATTTACTTATCATATTTATCAATAATTTTAATTTTTTTCATCAATTATTATTATAGAATTGCAATATTGACAATCAGGTCGTACTCAGGAAAGAGGGGGTTTTCGGTAAGAATTTCTTCTTATCGGCGCGCAATTATATAACCTAACCCCTTTCCTCGACAAAACTTTATTGACATTGTCAATAATGCTATCTAATAATATTATTCAAATAATACGAATTATTAATTTGATAATGTGAAATACTGTGCAGTGGTTATTGTGACAATTATTGAATCAATAATATAAAATATCAAGGTAGCAATTATTGAATCAATAACATAAAATATTATGCAATTATCAATGTAACAATTATTGAGTCAATAATATGAAATACTATGTAATTATTAATGTAGCAATTATTGAGTCAGTAATATAAAATATTGAACAGTAATTACTGTAACAATTATTGAACGAGTGACTTATTACGTAAGAACCAATAATTCGAAATACTGTGCAATATCGTGTGCTATTATGCAACAACGCGTATTACTGTATTTTTATCACATGGTATTTTAACAGTTTAACGGTAATAGTTTTATCGTTATTTTTATAAAAAAGTTATTTCTGTCGCTTTCTATATTTGACAGTTATTCTGTTGTGGGGTCCACCAATAACTGTGCCGTCGTACGAATATTCTCCGATAAAAAGAATATTCCATGACCAAACGAATATTTCCCGACACAACGAATATTTTATGACCACTTGCTTACTATGCAAAATTTGCACATATCACCCATGACTTGTTACATTTATAAAATCAACACCTTACTATTTAAAATGATATGTAGCGGAAATTAGATTTTATTCATAAAAAATTGGGGTCTTACAGTATACGTAGAAGCTTTTTTAAACTAAGTAGCGTTTGCTTAGTTTTATAAGTAAACTAAGTATCTTTATAAGTAAACTAAGTAGCATTTGATTAGTTTTTCACAGCTAAATCAAATTGAATATATATGCTTGATACATCATATAGTATACGTAGGAGTTTTATTAAACTATTTAAGGCATAATTTGTACACTTAAATGCTTCTTAGGGTTCAAATGATCTTTATTATACATATTAAGACCTTTGGTGATTTCAAAAAATATTAACATTTTTTGCGAACAAACAAACTTGGGGTACTTATTTGTAGTTTGCACCTATAATTATTAATTACTACCTCCGTTCTTAAAAGATTGTCGTTTAAGGTTTTGACACATGGATTAAGAAAGTCGTTTAATACTAGTAAAATTTGTTTGAAATTCCATCATTACCCCTTTATGAAAAATTGAAAACTATTAATACAAGAGAGAGAATTTATTGGGACAATGAGAGAAGATAGAGGTAATATAGGAAAGTAAATAATTTATTTTTCTAAGAAGTTGTAAACGATAAATATTTTAAAATAATTTTTTTCTTCTAAAACGACAATCTTGTAGGAATAGAGGGAGTACAATTTACTAGTAGTAAGAACACAAAACGACATAGTTTATTTAGATCTTGCGGGAAGCATTATAGCGCCCGGTCGTCAATTTGCGGAGATTGCGAGTACACCCTGGACGACGTCGTCGGAACCTGCGAGACCCTCCACTCTAGTTCAAGTTCGGCCGGTTGGCGCTATTCCGCTGGTACAGCACTACAATTATAGGGTTTCTAATTTGAATCTATTTCTTTCAATAGAGAGGTAAATTAATTTTTATTTTTAGGTCATTGCTCAATTGATATACACATACATTATATATGAATAAAAGTTTGTATCTTTTGATTTATCTGTTCATTTGAATGAATTCATAGCATTTCCTAAATCCCCAATTTCATTTACTTGCGCCAATTTATAATTACTCTTTTTCCCCGTGAAGAATTCTGGACCTTCAATGTAGATACCTTAGAGTATATATATATATATATATATATATATATATATATATATATATATATATTTGGTTATTCCAATTATGTATTTATTTTCTATTCTTGTTTAGTGTGTATCTCTAGTCAGTTAATCTGAGGAATGTATATTAGTGAAGCTTTAATATGTGGAATCATACTATTATTATTATTCTGGGTTAAATTTGTGAATGATGCCAAGAGTATCGAGGAAAGTTTAAGGCATTGCGTAAGCTGCTAGCGTTTTCTTTGTTGTATTTTTCTGGAAATTGAAATAATTATATTTACTGTAACCGTAGATGGTCCATAATTTAAATCGATAATGTAAACTTTCTTTATTTCTTAATGGCAAAGCAAATGGAACATACATTTTATAAAACACAAAACAAATGGAGCACACCGGCATTAGGCAGGCTAGTGGCCAACTTATCATAAGCCTCTCTTTTTTTTTTCAACTGTAAAAACCTCTTGAAATATAATTATCATGATTACTTTTTCTGTATTTGAGTAAATAGAATTGTTCAACTTTCATGTAGGTGATAGTTATAGTAACATGGATGGGAGCAGTGTAGCTTCCGACCAAGTCATTGCAGAGTTGATTGGAATGGGATTTGAGTTTCCGCAAATAACAGAAGCCATAGAAGCAGTGGGTCCATTATTGGATGCTGCAATAGAGTTTATTTTGGATGATTCATGTAGAAGTGTTAGGGGTGCATCAAGTAGTTCCAACTGTTTTGCCAATAGCACGAGAGCTCTGGGAAAGAGGGCTGTATCTTCCTCGAATCCTTCTGGTCGAATGAGGCAATCAAGATTAGTAGAACATTTGCAATCAGCAGGTGGACCTAAAAGAAGCAAGCCTACTCCTGAATCTGATGCATTGGTCTCTGGATCAGAGTTCTTGGCCAGGCATGTGGAGAGACCAAATGACTCAAGTTCCTTGGTGGATTCAAACCCGAAATCCATGACAGCAATGTGTACAATTGGATCTTATTGCAAACAAGAGGAGGATATTGGACCAGATTGGGAACAGAGAGTCAAAACTCTGCTGCACAAACATTTTGGGTATTCATCCTTGAAGAGATTCCAGAAGGAAGCCCTGACTGCTTGGCTGGCTCACCAAGATTGCCTTGTTCTTGCTGCAACTGGATCTGGTATATATATTTTTGGCTTATTTCTATATATGCTAGCAATCTCTCTCTCTCTTTTTTTTTTATTGTCTTAGAACAATTATGCTTTTGTAGGGAAATCTTTGTGTTTCCAGATTCCGGCATTACTTACAGGAAAGGTTGTAGTTGTGATTTCCCCCTTGATAAGTTTGATGCATGATCAATGCATGAAGCTGGCGAAACATGGTGTGTCAGCTTGCTTTCTTGGATCTGGACAAGTTGATCGTAGTGTTGAGCAGAAGGCAATGGGAGGCATGTATGGTATTATTTACATATGCCCGGAGACAGTTTTGAGGTAATTTTTTTTATGTTACTTTGGATTAATGTCTTAGGGAGTGTGACCCAGTGAAGTTATTTGGCTGATAAAAGTCTTACGTGTTTTCTGTCAGACTTATAAAACCACTCCAGGGCCTTGCAGAAAACCGTGGAATTGCACTATTTGCAATTGATGAAGTTCATTGTGTTTCTAAGTGGGGTCATGATTTTCGCCCTGACTACAGGTTTACATTCTCCATTTGATTCTTGTGTCATCTGCTTTTGAATGCATCAGTTGGTTTCTTTGGTTAGATCCTTAGGCAAGCATATATATAATTGTTAATTTGTTATTCTTTTTACTGATATAAATACATAATTTCGCAGTATTACTTAAAGTACTTATTGATTGGCGTGACATTACTTATAAAGAAAGAGGATTTCAGCTGGAGTAATGCATTCCTGTGGGCTGATCATTTTGGATCCAACTTAGAAAATGCTACTCATCTACTTAACCACATAATCCATATTTTCATCTGTTTCTAGTTTTGGACTCTCTGCATAGGTGTATGATCTATTCTTACATGCCTGTACAAGTGAATGATTTGACTTATTTATTGCAGTTCAAGCATTCTGCTTTGCTCTACTTCAATTAAACTTGTATATAATAATTAATATGGGTACTTTTTGTTTACTGTAATTCTACTTTCTCTCTCTCCGCAAATACATGTGGAAATCTAATTTTTGTAGCTAAGATTGATGTTTCTGTTATATTTTTAGGCGAATTTCTGTATTGAGAGAGAACTTTAGAGCCGACAACTTAAAGAGCTTGAAGTTTGACATACCACTGATGGCATTGACTGCTACTGCTACAACTCAAGTTCGAGAAGATATCCTAAAGTCCCTTCACATGTCAGAGGAAACAAAGATGGTCCTTACGTCATTTTTCCGGCCAAATCTTCGGTTTTCAGTTAGTTCTGTGTTTCTCTGTGGTGTACTGTATATGATTGTTTCCTTTAAGATTCTTTGTGCACAATTTTCTTCGCTTGGAATCTTTTAGTGTATTTGAACAAATTTTTCTTACTATTGTTCTATCTTTTCTCGATTTCTTATTCCAAATTTCTCATGATTTTACTTCCGTGTAGTGATATTTTGTATAAATTTTCTGCCATTGCCAGGTAAAGCATAGTAAAACATCATCTCCATCTTCTTATGAGAACGATTTTCGTGAACTGATTAATATGTACACTAGAACGAAAAAGTTTGATAAAACGCAAAATACGATCTCAAAAGATCTGGAGGATGCTTCTAACAACTCAAGTAGCACTTCAAGTGGTAGCGCTTCTGAGTCTGACGGAACATACAATAATATTTTGGATAATATTGAGTATGATGCCTTTTCTGGAAATAGCGACCCAGTGAGATTACAGAAGGAGAGCAGCCCATCTGCTTCAAAGGACAAAAAGATGTCAGTTGAATATCTAGAGGATGAGTGTGATTTATTCCAGGATGTAGATGATTTGGACGGTAACCTTCTCTCACCATTTCTATTATACATAATGGGTGTTAACTGTTAAGCATTGGCTTTACTTAATAGACAATTTTCATCATTATGGTAAGTTTTGATAGTAAGTTAGGAAGGAGAATTATTTTGCTGCCATTAAGAGTATTTGATTAATCACCTAAAAGAAGAATTGAGAAAACTTATGAGACTAAAGAAAAAAAGTGAACATAGTAGGCTTAGAAAAACTTCCTCAGATTTTTGTTTACAGGAAAAAATGGAGTGATACGAGGATAGGAAAGGAATAGCTTAAGTCTCTCATTACGCTATTACCTTGAGCTTACATGTTCTACTCATAGGAATAAGGAATACCTTTAGATCATTTCCGATAGAGGTGATACTTCTATGGGCATGGATAGTATTCATCTTTATTAACTTCGTTTCTCTTATTTGCTGCAAACATATTGTAAAAAACTGAAGATTTTTATTACTCTTACTCCCTGCTTTTCTCTTTCCATAACAAAATATCAGCGACTCCAATATATTGATCTATTTTCAATCATGTTTCTCTTTTCCATGTCAGCGTAATATTCACTCGCTAATTAGCATAATTACAGTTTCCTGTGGTGAATTCTTTGGACTGCCTACAAAGGACTGTGATGCTTGTGGAGTATCTGACACAACTGATCTGCCTAAAAGACCAGAAGAAAGACCAGAGGTTCTGCAAGGGCCATTAGAGCATGGACCGTCAATAATATATGCTCCTACCAGGAAAGAAACATTAAGCATATCAAGGTTTCTTTGTAAGTTTGGTGTTAAGGCTGCTGCTTATAATGCAAAGGTACTTATTTTATATAAAAATATCGGGTTTAATTGGTTGGTCCATCATTATATAGCTTGTGCTATATTCTAGAAGGTTTTGTAGAACACCTATTCTAGTTAAAGCAAGCTCTAGGCTGTGCTTGGGTGGAGAATATTTAAAAAACGACGACTTTTGGAATGGTGGGGTTATAGAACTATTGATTTTAAAATCTAGTGATTTGTGGTGCTTCAAAATGCAAGCCAAATTGGAATACATACTAAAAAGTGAAGGACATTTTTCTAATTGTCACATGTTCCGTGCTTGCCTGTGCGAAAAAAATAGAAGAATGAAAACATACTTGATCATTCACCTTCTATGGAATTTAAAATGACACTTTTTGGAGGAATTTTCTATTAGTTTTTTGAGCTCTAATAATTATTCTCAAAATCCTGATTCTAGATTTTTCATTTTTTTACCATCCCAAACAATGAATTGTAAAACTATGGATTTCAGAATTCCTTCTTTGAATTCTTTATCCAAACACACCTCTATCTTGTTATTATAACTTTGAAAGGCCTTAGGTCATCTATTTCGTGTAGTCTTAGAAACTTGGGTTGTATTCTTGGGCTTATATGGTGAAGAAACCTTTAAACATATGGACATTAGCTTCGCATCTGCTCATTCAGGAACATATAAACTCAAATTCATGTTTTCTCAACCTCTATGTGATGATACTTGTTGTCTCTAGTTATATTACACACTTGGATATGGTTGTTTAGAGGTCATAACTTTCTGCTACGACTGGAACTTATTCTTTCTGGTTGTCCAGGATAATTATGAGATAAAATGAAATTCTTTGTGAGGTTATTTTCTCTGATTGACCTGGAGCTAATTATGGGTTTAACTATTACCAGTTGCCGAAATCACATCTGAGGCAAGTGCACAAGGAATTTCATGAAAATGTCTTAGAGGTATACACTGTATTTTCAGTCTTTCATCCATTTCTTGAATTTTTCAGTGATAACTTTGCTGTTATTTCACGTATGATATAAAAATAACTTGTACTATGTCAATTTTATGTTTTCTGAAATGCAATTCAATGCACGACTTTTTTCTTTTAGCCTTTAGGAGCACCTTTCCTGGTGCACAGATGTTGATCCTAGTCGCCATGAATCATAATTTGTCTGACCAAGTCAGCCAACCTTTCCTTCCATTATAGGCTTTGGATTTATCATCTTGTTTCAATAAGAATATTTAGGGTCTTGATGTAGGACAAGGATGAAGGAAATAATAAAGGAGATTCAAAAAAGATAAAAGAGGCTAAAAGCCACAAAGCACAAGGCTTAATTCAATAATATCAATCATTCAATAATTAATAATAGTGATGGATTACAGCTGTTTATATAGGAATATGAGATACCCTAATACTGGAGGTTAAGTAAAATATTAAGTAATCTAATTAAATAAGGAAATAAAAAATTCTTAGTAATTATCTAATACCTTAAATAATTAATATTCTAGAGTATTCTACTAATATAATTAAATATATATCCTAATCTTATCTACTAAATAAATTAATTACATTGAAATCATCCATAAATAACAATATATAATAATAACCCAATAATATTAAATTTCTTTTACTTCCATGTGCATCATTATCCTCTCTTTTGAAAAAAACTCGTCCTCGAGTTTTGAAGTATAGAAGAATCCATAGTCCATGAATCGGACTCCAAGCATGCAAGAAAAATTGATCCTTCTTATAACCATATTGATTAGTAGAAAATAATAAGGACTGAACTTCCTTGTATTCTTGTTAGAGCTCTCGTTGATAACAAAGTCTATAACTTGATAGTTGGTTTCTTCATATAAAATTATCAAGTTGCTTTGAGAATACATCATGGACTTTCTGTTCAATCTCGCTCTCGCTCTCGCTCGTTGTATCCTCAACTCCAACTTTATCTTCATGTTACTTGTCATTAAGTTGCGAAATTTCTTCTCAATTAGTGTCATTAGCATTGAGCGTCTCTGTCAATTGCGGTTCCTTAGTCATTGTCGTTGAAACAGTGGAAAATTCACCATTTTCTCGATCAGACTTGTGTTGGAGTAAAACGTTTATTGATTCCTTTAAAGATTTCATTTAGGCCTCTGAAGAATCAATTCTTGCACCATAACTTTTGAACATCTCTTCCATCTTAGATACAAGCTCAGCATTAGTAACCATGACTGCTCTAAAGAAAATAAAACAAGACTCCTTTTTTCCCCTTTTGGGTCTAGGGTGTAATTGCAGAAAATACAACAAAATAGGACTGATTTGAACTTGTCTGAAACCTTGGGGGATGATTTGAAAAGTTTAGAAACTTTGGGGGTTGGTTTGAAACTTTCAGATACTTTGGGGGCTAAGTTGAAAGTTTCAGAAACCTTGGGGTACCGATTTGCAATTTTGCCATGGATGAATAGTTATACTGTTGCGCGTACTGGAAAGGAAGAAAGATTATTAGAATTACCTATCATATGATCCAGAAGGCTTGTAATCAATTATCCAAGGACAAGAAGTACTGAGCGAAGCACTAGCATTAACTGTTTGGGCAAAAGTAGCAGTGGAAGAGGATGGTGGTTGATGAGAAGCTTGGAACCGATTATATTGTGTATAATTGTAAGCACTCATATAGTCATTGTTTTCTCAGTACTTTGGGAAACCCCTGGTTGAACCCAGTAACAATATTAACATATCGGGGTTGCCCCTGAGAGGATCGACTTTGTAAATGTCGACAATATCGCTGAATATGGCCAGGCTCACTACAATGAAAACAAACAATGCGATCAAATCTAAAATTGTCAGAACTCTGACCCCTACTACTTCCTTGGCTTCCATTGGTGTTACCACGCCCATAACCACTCCAATGACCACCACTACGATTTACTCCTCGAAAAACATCCGAAGTTTCGCGCCCGATTCCTCTTCCATGAGTAGTAAAAAGTGCAGCCTTTTCGGAAGACATATGAGGAGTAGATCCTTCACGAGATGTCCGTAGAACCCTTGCAAAAGCAATAGTGAGCTAGGGCATTTCAGAGCTACTCAAGAGTTGTGAGCGGACCGATTCAAATTCTGGACCTAGAGCTCCAAGAAACTCCATGATTGCCAATTGTTCCCATTGAACTTGCATTTTTGTTACATCGTTTGTGATATGAAACAAAGTATTCATCTCTTCATACATTTTCTTATAATCCGCAAAGAACCGAGTGAATGGACGTCCATCCCGTGTAGTCCTGTAAATTTTTTGAGAGACATCATAGATATGAGCAAGATTATTTTTACTAGAATAAAGAACCTCCAAATACTCCCATAATCCCTTAACTGTATCAATGAGTGACCAAATCCACAATCTGACTATCCATAGAATTAAGCAACTGATACAAAATGCGAGCGTCCGTCAAGTCCCATTCTTCTTGTGCGGGTCGTGTTTGGGTCAAATGCTTCTCTTGTTCCCTCCCAATCAAACATAAGTGAACAATTTTCTGCTATTGTGGATAATTATGGAGACCCTCTAACTTCTTGTCAATAAGGCGTCCATAGGAGAATTTTTCAAAACCATTACCGTAGACGTCTCACTTGACTTAGTTGTCATTTTGCACATCAAAAACTAAAAAAAAACCCAGATATAGTCCAACCCTTAACACTATAACATCTTGGAATAAGACAACCAATTGTCAACCGTCCATCAACTAAAAAAAACCTTCATCAAAAGACTAATCCACCTTCTAAATCATTCAACAAGACTGCAATCGAAAAACAAACTTACTGACAATAGTGTGATGAAAATAACTCTGCTACAAAGCCGATGAATAGTGTTTCTGTTACAATGCCGATGAACAGTGTTTCTACTACAACACCGATGACCAATATTTCAGGCTTTCAGCTACAGTGCCGATGAACAATATTTCTGCTACAGTAACTTTTTTTTGAAGGGAGAAAGAAAAGGAAAAATTAAGATACCGCAAGAATGAGGAACCTACGCTTTGATACCACGTGGACAAAGAAAGAAGGGAGAAGACGCTTATTATTTGTGTATTACAATGTATAGTAGAAAACCTTTATATAGGCTTAGAGTTGCAGTACATTTGGAAAGTAAATCAATCATTATCTTTTAATCATGCATTCCCCCTAATTATGCAATCCCCAAATCATGCATTTAGAATAATATTTAGAATCCTCTAAAATATCTACAAACAAATAACAATAACTCAATAATATTAAATTTCTTTTGCTTCAATCCGCATCAGGTCTTTTTAGAGAGGAGAGAACAAGACGAGATGTAGGGAGCACTAGAAAAACTTAGTGACTGAAGAGAGACTAGGGTTTATTCAAAGGGGCTTGAAAAAAAGGGTGTACAAAGGATTTTTGGGATTGGATTTGGGTGAGAAGTACAAAGTCAAAACTATGTATTGCACCATAAATTCTTGAAGCCTATAAGTTGATTCTATCCGTGGAAGTGTGGATGCAGGCAAGTTTGGCCAATCCTCATTAATATTGTGAGTCTCATTCTCTTATTAACATATATCTTGTGAGATCCTTGCATACGATTACATCTGGCTTCCACGGGTGTTTGAAAGGGCTCAAAACACTAGAGCATTTGCAGTTAGTAGTTTGTATATATCAAACTGCCCCCTCTTTCAAACTCAAAGAGGTCATAGACAAGAGTTATCTTGTCAAAGAGAGACATTTATGAGGACGATAATTCAAGAGTCGAGAAAAAATTTATATTTAGTTTATAAATTTTTTTTATGTTTAATTTAGGTGAAATTAATATATGCAATTATTTATTTTATTCATTAGTGAGAATTTAGGACATTTAATAGTGATTAAGATTTACTCCCTCCGTCCAATTTTACTTGTTCTAGTTTGAAAGTACACGCCTATTAAGAATATTTAGTAAGGGTATTTTAGTCGTTTAATACTTATATTATTCCCAAGTAATATTAGGGTTTTGAGTCTCTAAAAATATTTAAGTAATCCCTCAAGTTAATAAATAATAGATTATTGATTATTGAATGAAGCTATGAGCTATTTTCTTTTCTTTTGTTGAGAAACCCTTGGGAAATGTTGTGCGGAGCATCACCCAAATAAAAGATCCTTAGGCTAGTGTTGTCCAAAATTGGTATTGACAATTACACGTAAGTATACGTGGTCAACAATTAATAAAGTGATAAGTAGAGTGTCGATCCCACGAGGAATATGCTAATAATATTAATCCAAGTACTAACTTTATGTCAATTTAATTTTATTTAAACCAATGAATTTTAGGGTTTCAAATTAACTAATTAAAACTAAATTACTAACAAGGATAAAAATCAGATTTAACAGTTAAGATTACAATTTCCCCTAATGTCTCACTAAATGTCATTAAATTGATTATGTAGAATTGCCAACAGAAAATCACTAATAGTTTATATAATCATTTTCCAAATAATTATATAACATATCTATTATTATTAATTTCACTATATTTCTATGAGAAATAATAATAATAAATTCATTAAGTATCATTCTCAACACATTGCTTACGGTCTACAGGTATATTTATATCCCGTCTACAAATTAGCATTCACTCCGAGGAAGAATTACTAATCACAAGTTATCATATTCAGATCTAAACCTATAATCCATCGTCCAATTTTATATAGGTTATCACAATAATTGCTAGCTAGACAATCGTTCATGAAGCACACAAAACATGATAAACAATTAAAATATAATCAACAATAACCAATAAGAGAGCAAATCAATTTAAACTAATCATTGGGTTTTATTATAATCTTAATAAAAAGATAAGTCATAGCATAGGAATAAAACATCATCAATAAACCAACTAACATCTTAGATTACAAAAATAAAAGGAAGAGAAAAGAAAAGAAAATTTTGTCACACGACCTTGCTCTCCAATTCCTCCTTTAATCCTTGCGCTCCTTCTTGCTCCTTGAAAGCTGATGAGAAATCCTAGCTTTGATGTGTGTTAGATGTTAGGTTCCTTCTCTAAGGTGTTAGTCTTCCCCAAATCATGTCTCTTGATGGGTATTTATAGATCTCAAGTTAAAACCTATCAAAAGTAGGCATCCCAGTCCAATTCCAAGTCAAAAAGTGCCAAAATCATCCAAACGCGTTCCAGCTGAAGCCCCAAGCGCCCCGGCTCTTTAACACAGCGTCACGGCTCTCTCCCTAGCGCCGCGGCTCTAGGAATGGGTGCCGCGGCGCTCAACTTCCTGATCCTGGAAAATCTGCTTTCGTGCTGGAATTTGTGATCTGTTTTTCTCTTTGATAACGACCGAATCTTGACTTGGTCTCTTCATGAAAGTTGTAGCCCTTAAAATGTAGATGAATTTAGGCTTTTGAATCACCTCATTTGGAGTCCGGAAGCTCAAGTTATGCCCATTTGAAGTGAACTGGTCCAAAAAAGAATCTAATCCGAACAAGGTTCGGATCAGCTCACTTTGACACACTGTTTGGAGGTCCAAACGAACTCGGATTTTTGCAAACCACACCTTTCTGGAAAGCTTGAGAAGTGTTGTACAAACTTCAAGACCACTTTCTCATTCTAAAAGTGTAACACCATCCAAATCTCAGTTGAAGCTCCGGAGGTCAAATCGTTGAAAAGCTGAAAATTGCAATATACTCCAATTTGACTAAAATGCATCCAAATAGCTCCAATTTAACTAAAATGCAACCAAATAGCTTCCAACTTCATTTTCTACATAAAAACACAAAAATGAATAGAAAATACTCAAAAACTCACAAATCATCAAGTCAAAAGTACTCAATTTATAGGTATAAAACCCTTCATCAAATATCCCCAAACTTGAATATTTGCTTGTCCTCAAGAAAAACACTAAGAACACTAAAACGTAACTAGCAACAACTCGACTCGAGCAGTGAATCAATAAGTGTTTGAACAATGGCCTCAAAAATCAATAACAATACCCAAAATCAATGTCAAAAAAATGTCATGTTATAATTCCAACTTGTTCATCAATTTTGCACAAACCATTGACCATGTTGTGTGCGTGTGTGTATATCAACTATCTTAACCAATCACAACTCAGATCAATCCACACAATCAACTACTTAACAGAAAATTTTAATCTCGAACCTACAAAACTACTAAACACATCAAATTCAGATAATCCAACCAAGACACCAAGCCAAGGGTTCCCAAAGATGTTTATTATTATTATTTTTTTTTATGAACGAGTGCGTTTTACGCTCCATCTCGTTCTTAAACTTCACTATTGACTTGTGCAATGCCTAATTTTCTTAGGCTTTTCAAAATTACCCACGTAACTAGCGTTTGACCAATGACTCTCAAACCCTTTGACTTTAGGGCACTAGGTGTAAAAACACCTCTAAGGATCTATTAACTCGAGTAACAAAGGCCACAAAATCAGATTAGTCAAGCTAAATTTATATATAAATTTTTAATTTTAATTTTATTTATTTATATTTTATTTTAAAAGAAATTTAAAAGGAAACATCCCAAAGATTCCCCTAAACTTAGGATCTTGTCTAAATTTCACTTTTAAAGACATGCAAGTAAGTTTTATAGGATTTCAACAAAATTTTAAAAAGTGGTTAACCAATTAAATTTTTCCATAATTGTAACCAGTCAAAACAGTTGACTATGTGCTTATTAAACCAACATGAATCTCAGGCAAGACAACCAACTCACAACTCAAAACTACAACCACACATTACTTATCAATTCCTTTGAGTTAACCAGAATCTTCATTTTTTTTCATTGGCCATTAACAAAACAATCAATTCATTGTTCAAGTTACCCTAAACATACTATCTAAAATGCAACTAACAAATCATATACCAAATAAACAAACAAAAATAAGGACAAACACCCCCAAACTTAAACTAGACATTGTCCTCAATGTTAAAAATATAAGTAAAAGCAGTGGACTTCCCTGAGAACCGGCTGATTGGCCATGTTAGCGTCCTCCCCGTCCGCTAAGTCGGAAGTGTAATCCATTTTGTTTGATACTTGGTACCTGAAAACAATTGAAACAACTAATTAAAATGTAACTAACCATACTAAAGAACTAAACCGCAAAAACTGAAAATTAAACTTGGGTTGCCTCCCAATAAGCATTTGGTTCAGAGTTGTCAACCTGACTTTTTGAATTCTCTAGCAGTCTGGTTCAATCGCAAAAATTATCATATCATGCCGCCTCGTTGTCTTTTCCTTGTACTGCATTGCATTCTTGCATGATTGGCGACCCCCAAACTTAACTTCATCCATCGGCAAAAAAAAACTTTCCTCATCCGCTTTATCCGTTATTGCACCTTTAACAAGATCAACCCTAAAACATTCTTCATGATCCTTTGAGTACTCGATGGCTTTGAAAATCTTGAATGCGACCTCTTGATCTTAATCTTCTTTGTCACCAAACCCATTCTTGCTCCTCCTATTTTCAACCTCAAAATCATCTTCCACATCAGGATGTACCCTCTTAAAATTCCTCCAACAGCCTCTTGTAACGGCGATTCATGATAGCATCGGCAAGTTGTCTAACTTGGTTCTCGAGGTTCCGCATTGAAGCTTCTAGCTTCTTCATCCTAACCTTATTTTGAGATATTAACTTAGTAAGGAGATCCTCCAAAGCTTTTCCTTCTTGTTGCTCTATGTACTTGGAAAGAATTTCCCAAAGTAGACTTTTTCTGTTCTTGTGGTGGATGTTGATACGAAAATTTTGAAGGGTATGATAGACTTGGAGTATAGAATTGATCTTGATTGTTGTTCCATGAAAGGCTCACATAATTCTGCCAACCCGGACGATAGTAATTTGGGTTGGTACTGTGCTGCTGCTGATAGTCGGCATTCTGAATGAACTAACTCCGAAGAGCGTCAATTTTCCTTGAAAGCGTTGAAACCATTACTTGGCATAACTCAATTATTCATTCCACACTTGGCTGTGTCATTCTCTCAGACGACCATTAATAATCGCTGGCAGCCATAATGTACCTCGTAATGTAAAAAATTAAAACAAAAAAAAATACACGTTTAAACTATGACCAAATTGATTGAAATTAATATTGGGAAACTATTATTAGTAATATTCCCCGGCAACGGTGCCAAAAACTTGTTGTCCAAAATTGTTATTGACAATTACATGCAAATATACGTGATCAACAAGTAATAAAGTGATAAGTAGAGTGTCGATCCCATGAGGAATATGCTTATAATATTAATCCAAGTACTAACTTTGTATCAATTCAATCTTATTTAAACCAATGAATTTTAGGGTTTCAAATTAACTAATTAAAACTAAATTGCTAACAAGGATAAAAATCAGATTTAACAGTTAAGATTACAATTTCCCCCAATGCCTCGTCTAAATGTCATTAAATTAATTATTTAGAATTGCCAACAGAAAATCACTAATAGTTTATATAATCATTTTCCAAATAATTATATAGCATATCTATTATTATTAATTTTACTATATTCCTATGAGAAATAATAATAATAAATTCATTAAGTATCATTCTCAATACATTGCTTGCGGTCTACAGGTATATTCCTATCTCGTTTATAAATTAGCATTCACTTCGAAGAAGAATTACTAATCACAAGTTATCATATTCAGATCTAAACCTATCCGTCGTCCAATTTCATATAGGTTATCACAATAATTGCTAGCTAGACAATCGTTCATGAAGCACAAAACATGATAAACTATTCAAATATAATCAACAATTACCAATAAGAGAGCAAATCAATTTAAACTAGTCATTGGGTTCCATTATAATCTTAATAAAAAGCTAAGTCATAGCATAGGAATAAAACATCGTCAATAAACCAACTAACATCTTAGATTACAAAAATAAAAGGAAGAGAAATGAAAACAAAAACTGTGTCACGCATACTTGCTCTCCAATTCCTCCTTCAATCCTTGCGCTCCTTCTTGCTCCTTGAAAGCTGATGAGAAACCCTAGTTTTGATGTGTGTTAGATGTTAGGTTCCTTTTCTAAGGTGTTAGTTTCCCCCAAATCATGTTTCTTGATTGGTATTTATAGATCTCAAGTTAAAAACTATCAAAAGTAGGGATCCCAGCCCAATTCCAAGTAAAAAACATGCCAAAATCGTCCAAACGTGTCCCAGCTGAAGCCCCAAGCGCCCCGGCTCACTAACACAGAGCTGTGGCTATCTCCCTAGCACCGCGGCTCTAGGAATGTGTGCCGCGGCGCTCAACTTCCTGACCCTGAAAAATCTGCTCTCGTGCTGAAACTTGTGAACTGTTTTTCTCTTAGATAACCACCGAATCTTGACTTGGTCTCTTCATGAAAGTTGTAGCCCTTGAAATGTAGATGAATTTAGGCTTTTGAATCACCCGGAAGCTCAAGTTATGCCCATTTGAAGTGAATTGGTCCAAAAAGGAATCCAATCCAAGCAAGGTTCGGATCAGCTCACTTTGACACACTGTTTGGAGGTCCTAACGAACTCGGATTTTTGCAAACCACACCTTTCTGCAAAGCTTGAGAAGTCCTCTACAAACATGAAGAAGACTACTTTCTCATTCTAAAAGTCTAACACCATCCAAATCTCAGTTGAAGCTCCGGAGGTCAAATCGCCGAAAAGCTGAAAATTGCAATATAATCCAATTTGACTAAAATGCATCCAAATAGCTCTAATTTAACTAAAATGCAACCAAATATCTTCCAACTTCATTTCCTACATAAAAACACATAAAAAGGAATAGAAAATACTCGAAAACTCACAAATCATCAAGTCAAAAGTATTCAACTTATAAGTATAAAATCAACTCATCAGCTAGTGAGTTGCATAGCCTCACCTGAGTTCTTTTCCATTGTTTTATCAATTATTATCAGCAATTGTTTGTCTTCAAATCTTGCCCTACAACAAAAGGGAAACACTCTGACCTTTGAATGTTTGTTATTTATGGTATATCATGTTAATGTTTGAACTTACTAGTTAATATATGCCTTGGATTCTTTATTTGCTGTGTTTGCCTCATATACATTCTTCTTCTTTTCATCCCCATCTTATGAAAGAACTTAAGAAGCAGTGAGAATTCTTTTTGGAAGACTTATGGTCCCATGGTTGGGTGATATGTAGTTACGAAGTAACAAGTGTTTTCCTGTATTTTTTGTTCAGTTGTGAACATTTTAATCAATTCTAGCTAAACTTGTTTGCTTGTATTACTAACTCATTATTACTCTGCATTTGGCAATGTCTTCAAACATTGCTTTGGTTGACTTCTAAAGTTGCTCTGTAGTACTAAAAGAATCATTAATAACTAAGGAAGTTTTTTCTCTAACCTCCAGGTGGTTGTTGCGACAATCGCTTTTGGAATGGGTATTGACAAGTCAAATGTCCGAAGGATCATTCATTATGGTTGGCCACAGGTGTGATTCGTTGTTTTGCTACATTGGCAACATGTTTTTGACTTTCTTCTATAGTTTGACTTATCAAATGAAATAAAATAAAAAGAGTTGCTTCTATATTCTGATCGAGTTGTAATGGAACATGTTTCTGGATTTTCACCTAGTCATTGCTACAAGTAGTATACTGTTTAGTGCTGCTTCGGTAACAGTAAATTTTATGAGCTTGTTAAAAATTGATATCTTCATGTTCTGCAGTTTCTCCTTCAATCATATATACATTTTTAATAATTAATAATCTTATTCATAGTGTCAGAAAGGGGGTACCCATTACAAACAAGATAGGTCTAGGATATGACACACATCCCCAAGTCATAAAACCAAAATAATGTTCTTAAAGTAAACTCTGACAAAAAATCAACTAAAGCAACAACCCATCCAAGATAAATCTAATTTTGTCAGACATCAGAAAATTAAAGACTCAAAAATTAATATTTAATCTCCACGAGTGCCCTCTCCCTCAGTGGCTTCTTCGGAACTCAAACCCCCCTCAAAGCTGCTAAAAATTGAACTACTGAAGGATACATAACACATTCTATGCCCTACATAGATAACACCATTATCTACAATTGGCGAACAAACTCACAATGCAAGAATAAATGATTGCCTAACCCCCACTCCTGCCAACACATGTCAAACCTATTCACTACACAGCCCCTCCTCCACAACTATTCTTGGGTCATAATCTTCTTAAGCTGCTGTTCAGGTAAAGAAAGCCACCTTCCACGGGACCCTTGCGGTCCAAATATTCAACCACGGATAATTCGACATACCTCCACTACACAAATGCTGATAATTAACAGAGGATCGTCCAGAACTATGAGCATCCCACCGTAAAAATTTCGCACATCATCTTAGTTGACCAAACTCCTCCAAAACCTGCAGAAACCGCTCCACCTCCTCAAACTCACAATAATGAAAGTGTTGCCTAAAAATATGTTTTCCTAGACGTCTTAGCACCATCAAACATGACATAATCACTAACCATTGCCTTTAACTTCACTTATTGTTCTACAAAATTTACTTTTCATGTTGATTATGTGAAACTTATTTCCATGCACTTCATTTTCCAGTCATATATCTCAAGCTTCTAAATTTTATAATTTCTTTGTAGAGTTTGGAAGCATATTACCAAGAAGCAGGTCGAGCTGGCCGTGATGGAAAACTGGCAGATTGTGGTAAGTTCGTTTTTTATTTTATGGTAAACGTCTTGCTAGGTTAAGAAGTGCAAAAGCAAAGGTCTCGGCTGAGCAGAAATCTTGTTGCCATGCCCAACATTTTAAAGAGATGCTGCACTATTTTAAATCTATTTGATTAATTTGGTTATGTCAAGCAGTTCTATATGTAAACCTATCAAAAATACCTACACTATTGCCAAGTCAAAGAAGTGAAGAACAGACAAAGCAAGCATACAGGATGTTGTCAGATTGCTTCAGGTTGACTCTCAGTTCTTTTTACTGTGCTACCCATTATTCTTACATATCAAACCATGCCATTTGACATATCTGTTAATTTTTGCAGATATGGAATGTATACTTCTTGTTGTCGAGCTAAAACACTTGTGCAGTACTTTGGGGAAGAATTTAGTTGTGAAAAGTGTCTATTGTATGTTATGATTCTTTTCCTCTCTGGCTTACCTTTATGTTCTTGCTGTGTAGGTTTATTCTCTTATAAGCGCACTCCTGTGAGAAATATCATATACATAAATTATAAGGATAGAGGCATCATGATATAGAGTCCACCCTTACTAGTTCTCCATGTTGGCGCTCTTTTACTCCTTTATTATACCTGATTATGTATGTTGATCTGAACCTAAAGCATAGAGATCAAATGTCATATATCAGTGAACATTTTACAATTGCAAGCTTCATAACTACAAAAATGTCTGCTTTAAGATATGCAACTAGAAGCCATTTTTACCTTCTGGTACTTCTCACATGCAGGTGTGATGTCTGCATTAATGGACCTCCTGAAATGCAGAATTTGAAGGCTGAGGCAGAGATTTTTATGCAGGCTATAGCTGCTCAAAATGCAAGTACTATTGACATCCATACTTTTTCCGTTTCGTCATATTATGTAAATTAACATTTCAGGTCATGCAAATTCCTTCAGCTTATTAGTGTTCATTTGTATTTACTATTGATTTCGAGCAGTGAATTTGAAATTTTATTGTAAACTGTAATCAGGTTGATAAAGGTCATTCTGAAGATGCCTTGGAGAAATACTTTTCTATTTCTACATTTACTTGTTTTCCTTTCTAGAGAACATTTTACGTTATTACCCTTGAGATTTAGGCAATTGCAGATTGCAATTCTTGTATTTGCAAAAGTATAAAATTTTGCCTCTGAATCTGATTTACTGGCAATTTATGTTTCGTATCCTGTTGCCTTCAATTTAGAAGGAGTAAATATAAAATTTCATCTGATAGATGATCTATACTTGAAATATTGATCGACAATGATCTCGTTTCTTCAAAAGAAAATCTGTGCAGCAAAAACCAGTGCATAAGGTACCTTAACAAGCCAAGTTTAATTAAAAGAATTATCTTTATGTGATTACTTTGTGGCGATGACTGGATGTTTGCTCAGTAAATTTGGCAAATGACATAGAAAGTGCAAGTTATGGGGTTGACTGGTTGTCATGGGGATCACAGAAATCCCATTTTATTTATGAAGTTTATATAATTGACAGAATCCTCAAATATGTTAATGTAGTCCCCTTCATGTGAAGCCTTATCTGTGTGTTGGATTTCAGGCACAAAGAAGTTTTGAAGATGACCCATATGGTGATGCTCTCTATAGTTGTAATAAACTACGAAGATGTACGGAGAAGCCAAGCCTCAAGAAAATTGTTAGTAGAATTCGGGAAAAGGTAGCTGCTGGATATATTTGACAACTCTCTCTCTCTCTCTCTGACACACGCAAAAAAACATATCTTCCTTGTATATTTACAACCCTCCCTCGGCATTTCTTTTATTTTTAAATTTTTATGTGATTATGATATATATATTTTATGTTATGTCGAATCTCAAATTCTGAAGCAAGATCAGCTAAATATTGCCCTCCTGTTTGCTTCATCAAGAAAATGTATTTGTCTAACTGATGACAAGTATGTTTGAAGCGTATGCAACTGGTGATGGTCCCTGTAAGAATGGAGTATAAGATAGGATGGAAGAAATAATCCTAATTTAAAAATTTACTGTTTGGAAGATATTTTCCATTTTAGATATAATGACTACTGTTTTTATCATATTATTCCATTCTTTTTAAGACACCCTCTTTTGCCCCTGGTTGATACTTCACACTAATGATTTTTTCATGTGATATTTTCCTCAGTTTCAAACATATGCCGCTAGTGATCTCTTATGGTGGCAAGGTCTTGCTCGAATTTTAGAAGAAAGAGGATATATTAGAGAAGGAGCTGACATGGTATCAACTCAATAATTTGTTACTGTTATTTCTGGTATTTATCTTATTAGCCATTTGGTTGTTGATAAATCATGATCGTAGGGGACGTTGTGCCATGCTGATTGTTAAAAGTTTATTGACAGCCATGAAGTTAGGTGTTAGAATTTGAGGGCAGCCATGTTGTGAAATATATGCCAGAGGCTAGGCCTGTACCAGTCTTCCCCTCTCTCTACAAGGGTCCATTATCAATTGAGGGCCAACTAGTTCATGCTTTTTGTAAGTATGTCGGATTCACACCTTTGGGGTCCTAGTAAACTGATATCACATGGACAAGTGGCTAGTCCATACTGATACATTGGCTCATTTTGAATCATCTACTATCATTATAATTTGGAACGAGCAAATTCCTGTTCGTACTCGATGCTGGACAAAGTGGAAAGAAGGAATAGAGAACCTATCCATGCAGGGAATCATCATAGAACCACACGAAAACCACAAAGCTTATTCTCAAATCAATATATTCAATCATCTATCAAATGATTGAGATTACATCTGTTTATATAAGAAACCTACAACTCGGCGGACAAGTAAAACCCTAATTTAAGAAAAAATAACAACTCCTAATAATACTCTACTACTATAATTAAAATTTTGAGAATAATCTACCCAATGTAATAAAAAATATTATAGCTAACTACAGTTGGTTTATAGCTAAATACTAGTATAAAATATTTAATTAATAATATATTAATTCCCCAGTGTTGCTCCACTATTTAGACTTTCAATAAATGAGGAAAGTAGGGAATGATTAATATATCAAATGTGAAGTGGAGCTTGAAGCGCTTACAAAGGAACTGGTAAGACCCTGAAAATATTATTAGAAATTGCCTTGACGAGAACATATGTGAATATAGGTTAGTTGGTCTCCACCTATCAATGTAACCAAACTCATTCATTCCGTAGAAATAGCATTTGAGAATTCCTCTATTTGTACCAGATCATTAGTGATATTATAAAATTTGACTAGTACTTTTAAGTTCAACAATCCACTTAGAGAAAACAGATTATATGAAATTAGTCTTTTAAGCATTACTAAATTATCAGACATCTGGTCTTTGGATACGCTGAAGTTATTATTTTACTGCCCGCTTCTTTATGTGACCTGTTTTTGCTTACCAAATTTTATTAATCCAGCAAGTGTTTGTGATCAGCATCTATGAGCTACCTCATTAAATTTAATTAACATGAATGTGGTTACCAGATATTTATCAAAATGAGGAACTTTCCTTCATACTAAGGTTGATCATCCATATAATTTGACATGGAAATCATGGTTTGCCCTCTCAGCATGTCCGAAAAGGATTGTGTTCAGTTATATCAGTCTGTCAAACAGTTAGGCAAGCTTTTAAGTGTTCATAGAAACTTGATTACCCTAAAACATTTATTATCTACTTTAAGTTCTTCTCTAATTATTCAGGTCCTAAGAGCAAGTAAAGTAATTATTCCTTCTAAGATATGTTTATTCTTGGATTTATGAATAGAATTTAAAACCAAAAAATTGAGAGGACCTTTGAAATGTATATGATGCTGTTAAATATATAGTCCATTATCATTTTCTTAGGTCCAGCATGCAAATTTAAACGAGCTCTAATTCATCTGTTCTGTCTGTACGGTCATTGACTAAATGGTGATTTGTCACTCTGTCCTGTGAAGTACTACATAGATTTCTTTGCCCGGGGAAGGGGGGGGGGGGGGGGGGGGGAGGGGTTAATATTGTCATTTTGCTGCAATCTCTTGTGAACGGATACTTCTATGCTGATGGTTGACAGCTTAGTTAGTATACAGACTATTGTGATCATAGAAGGTGCTGTGGCAATTCAGTTTATTTGGCATGATTTTTTAATCAAAGAAAATACCACTTGAAGGGCATGCTTGCTTTGGCTCCTTCAGGGGAAATTAGCTTGTGCGGTAATAACTGCCAGTGATTGATCCAAAGTTCAGAGGAAAAGTTTTGTTGCCAGAGTCAAAGGAATATTCAAGGCAGCTCTAGCCATGTCTTCTTCTCCTTTTTTTTCATCTTTTTTCTTTTCCCTTGGCAGAAGGGTCTAACCATGTGGCTGCCTCAATTGTATTTTGATCCATGTTTTTAATCTTGAACAAACATTTGGGCATGATAATTTTAGTTCTTCTTTTTGTAATATCGTGTTTGGTGTCTGAATAACTTAATCGTTTACATCTGACTATATCTTCTGCATTGAATCATGCAGTTACGTGTTCAGATCAAATTCCCAGAACCAACACAACTGGGAATGGAATTTTTGCTATCCAAATCGGAGCAACCATTTCATGTTTACCCTGAAGCAGATATGATACTCTCCATGAAAACAGACAGATCTTATTCCACTTTTGCAGAATGGGGAAAGGGCTGGGCTGATCCCGAGATCCGACGTCAACGGCTAGAAAGAAGGAGATCTTGTAGAAAGCCACGGAAAAGAAAATCAAGGAAAGTTAAGGCAGATTTGAGTACAGTTCGAGGAAGGTTAGCTTCAAAGCTGTCAACAAAGCAGAAATGAAAAGATCATATGGCTATAGTATTTCATGACTAGTTCAAGTATCTGCTTAGTTTGCAATGTATTCTCCTTCATTGAACTTTTATAAAGGTTTTAATTTACTCCAAATAGTAATTTTGCAACTGAAATTTTAGTGTTGAGTTGTAGTAAAAACTATGTTTCAGTTACCCAGTATCAAGTATGTACAGTATAATCTACACTTCAAATTGGTTTTACAGTATGTGCATGATGTGGGAGAAATGTTTGTTCTTTTTGGTAGCTTATTTATTTATTTGTTTGGCATTGAGTTCATGAGTTCCAGCTGTATGAGCTTCCACTATGCCTTTTGGTAAGGTTGAACTTTAAGTTATGACTCAAGCTTTACTTAAGCTTTGCAGTCTCTCCATTTTGGCTTTTCTTGCTGGCCTCCTCCATAATTAGGAGCTATTATGGTAAACACCAAAGAAGGGATTGCAATAGTGTGGTTTTTCCCCCCCATAACCTTTTTGACTTGGGATTTTTTTCTAAAAAAATTTATGCATGCAAAAATAATTTCCTCCTATGAAATATGTTTTATCAACTAGATTTATAGTTTTTCAAAATCTTGTTGGTTCACATGCAACTTGATTGTTGTCCAAAAATGAGTGGCTCATTTTTTTTATATTTATTTATAATGATAATGTGATGTCAATAAAATTTTTATACAGAAATATGAAAAACTAGATAATTTTAAAAAAGAGTCAAAAGTGTAGTGGGACTTTCAATCTCATTTTGTGATGGAGGAAGTACTTTTTTTACCAAATGAAACTTTTTTGGCCATGTAGGAAAGAGTCTAGGCTCTAGACTATGGGTATGATTAGGCCATCATACCAAAATGGTGTGGTGCATTTAAGCTCCAAATATTGTATTCTCAAATTAAGTAAGTTGTGTTTAGAATGTGTTACTTGTAAACGAACAATGGTGTGGTGGATTTAAGCTCCAAACATTGCATTTTCGAGTCAAGTAAGTTGTGTTTAGAATGTATTACTTGTAAACGAATGTTTTTGGAACTCCAAATGCAGTAAACGCTCCATAAGCTGGTAGATGAACAAACATTATAAAGTGACAAAAAAAGATGAGAGAAAAACAACATTGTTTGCTTTCTCCTAATGAGTAGGAATCACAAAATACCAATTTTAGTAACACTTGGTGGAGAACATATTTTTGAAGCAACTAAGGAACAAAACCCATACACAAGCAGAAGAAACACACCAAAAGCCAAAAGGAAAAAAAATTGCTGACCCTTGGGTTAAGTTACTCATTGTTAAAGCAAAGAATCACAACCATTATTTCTTCTATCCCCTTCTTTTGATTCCCACTCAACTCCATGGTTTATGGCCACATTGTCTATGCAATAATCGGCATCTCTGCATCATTCTTCCTGTTTTTGCCAAATGTGAAGAAATGGCAAGCTAAACAAATCACTACACAGAAACTAAACATTGTAAAAGAAGCCTTGGAGCTTGCAGAAGAAAGGCTAATAAGGTACCAAGAAAGGCATGATCGTCTCCTTTGCGAAATATGCTCACATTATCTCTCAAGTCCGGTCATGGAGGAGGCGTTAGCGGGCTCTGACGAAGCCATGAATGAAGCTGCAGAGTTTGTTGTCAGTCTTAGGAAGCTGCAAATGGAGACTATTAGTTCTTGTTTTTAGGTGAAAATATAATTAATTTCTATTTTTCATCTTAGACAATTTTAATAACATGGTGGATATTTCAGCCAAAGAGTACACTAGATCAGCAAGATATGATGTAGGATTTATATGACTTACATTGGAGATCTGTCATAAAATAGAGTGAAGTACCAGTCCTAGAATCCTGCTACTATCTTCTTTTGATATCTGTGTATAATCTCATATACTTATTTCTCTACTCTTGCTAAACTTCAATATCTGTGTATGAAAAATAAGAGCTGAAAGAAGATAGAAATGAACAACAAACCTTGAAAATTCACAAGAAAATCATTAAAACTAATGAACAATCATATTTCTTAAATTCAATAATAATAGTAGATGCTAAAAAGTAACCCACCCAAGAACATATATTTATACTACGTAAACCTTAAAACAATTGAAGAAATAAAAATTAAGGCTAGAATACAGAATGGACCCAAAATAAATAAATAAAATTACCCTAAATAATGAAATAACCACCACTCTAGATGAAATAATGAAATAATATTTATGAGTAAATGTTAGATCAAGCAATAAAATGCAAATGTTTTTCAATGATAAAAGGATTTTTTTATTTTATTTTTCATTATTTCATATATATATCACCGTCTTTTCTATACCTTGATTGAGACCGTGGTTTGTTGGTCATGGTATGCTGTGAAGGTCCGAGACTTCTTCATTGGGGGCATAAAATGAGCCTTTCCTGGGAGGAAAAATGTCATAACCCCACCAGCTGTCTCAATACCTAAACTTATCCCCAAAAATACGTCTGCAGATATGTTGGATATTGGGTATCCAAATGGGTCACCCATGGAGGGTCTGACCCAGTAAGTTTATTAATTGATAACCCACATGACTTAACGTGGAGGGAACGTGGGGAAGTAATTCAACCACTCCCGTACGTATTAAATACCCATCCTCAGACGATCAATTAACAAAACACAGAGCGTTCCCATACAGAGACCAAACCTAAATTGCTACGAACTGTGATATAGTGCTCTGTTCTCATACGTAGTTCAGAGACATCGCTGGTTACAGATAATTGGTAATTGCAGGAAGTTTTCCGCATCAAAGGTTAGCAAAATCGATCCTCCAATTTATAGCGTTGTAACGTCGAGATGTTGGTGGTAAATAATGTAAGATTCATCCATAAAAGAATATGAACATATAAGTGGAAAAATAGTGTTAGCACTAAGCATGACTGAAAGCACAATTTTTAGGAAAGTAAAAAGTATGATTTAAATATTTGAGTTCATCCATCTCCTTCTCAACTCAAGTCAACTTCTTTATCCCAAACTAGTTGGGATAGGCTGAAAATAAATCCTATATGTAAGAGTAATGGTGGAAAGGGATAATTTAGCAAAAAAAAAAAAATGGTGGACAGGAAAGGAGAAAATAAAAAGATAAAACAATTACAAATAATAAAATAATAGAAAGAGAGATAGGAAAAAGACAAACAATCATGTATAGATACATAATTTCATACTTATATATAGCCCACCGTCCAGATATATTTAGTTGTTCAAACTTTGAAGTAGACCCATGTTTAAATGTACCATTTGAAAGGGAGAACAGTGACAATTTGAATAACTACTATATCAAAAGATCAGATACCTTTGGTTTTAATCCACCCTTGCCGCTGAGAATTCCACCTTGAATCGCAGCACCATAGGCAACAACCTTATCTAATTTGACACTTTTAATTGGTTCTTTTCCCTCAAAGTAATCTTTCAAAAACTGTAGCACCTTAGGAATTTGTGTGCTCCCACCAGAAAGCACAATTTCATGAACATCGGCCTTCTTCAAACATATATCTTCCATAGCCTTCTTTACTTGCCGCATTGTCTTTTTGAACAAATCCATGTTTAATTCTTCAAACTTCGCCCTTGTCAATGGCTCTGAAAAGTTATTACCATGAAAAAATGACTCAATCTCAACATGAACTTGGCACTGCCTACTCAAGGCCCTCTTAGCTCCCTCACATTCCTTTCAAAGCTTTCCAAGAGCCTCATTGTCTTTGCTAATATCTTTGTTGTATTTTTCCTTTATCAGCTTAATAAAATAGTCCATTACCCTTTGATCAAAATCTTCTCCTCCGAATGAGTGTCTCCACTGGTTGAAAGAACCTCAAAAACATCAAAATCCTTGTTTACGATGCTGACATCAAATGTACCACCCCCAAGATCAAAAACCAAAATGTTATTCTTGCCTCCTTTCTTGTCCATGTCATGTGCAATTGCTACTGCTGTAGGCTCTACCTGAACTACACTGAGCCCTGCAATGGTTCCACCATCTTTAGGGTCCTGCCTCCGCACATCATATGAGAAAGCTATCGAAGAAACACAAGGGAACACCCGTTAAAATTCAAAACAAAAGCTCTATGGTAAGGCCTGTATACCAAGATCAAAAACCATAATGATCTCACCTCTGTACAGGCCAGAGGCAATTGCTGCTGCTGTAGGCTCGTTAATTATCTGAACTACTTTGAGCCCTGCAATGGGTCCAGCATCTTTTGTGGCCTGCCTTTGTGCATCATTGAAATACGCTATCCAATAAACCCAAAAAACACCCATTCAAATTCAGAACAAAAGTTCTATAACACGGCCTATATATCTATTTAAACCAAGTACACAAAGATTAGTACTGACAATGTCATTGTCAGAATCTTATGATACACGATACATAAAGGGTCAATTCTACTTGGAACTGTGACAACGGCGTCTTTTACCTTCTCTCCAAAATATGCCTCAGCTGTCTCCTTCGTCTTTCCCAAAATCATAGCGCTCATCTCCTCAGGGCTAAAAACCTTAACCTCACCATCTTTAACTTTCACCTCTATATAAGGCTTGCCATCTTTGTTCACAATCTTGTAAGGTACCAACTTCGTAACTTTCTGAACCTCTGGATCATCAAATCTACAAATCATACCATAAAAAACCAATATTAATTCAAACACTATAACACAATAACCCAAAAAAATCAGAAAATAAATAAAACAATAATTGTCACTTACATTCTTCCCATTAGCCTCTTAACATCAAAGATACTGCGTTCTGCGTTAAAAGAGGCTTGATTTTTCGCAGCCTCCCCAATCAGACGTTCTGCATCAGTAAATGCAACCCATGAGGGGGTTGTTCTATTACCCAGATTATTTTTTATTATCTCAGCATAACCATCCTTATACACACACCCACACAAGAATATGTAGTCCCCAAATCAATCCCAGTCGTCGTTCCTAACTTTGAAGAACCCTCGTCGGATACTGCTATTCCAACTAAGAATTCTACAAAATACAATGAGAATAAATATCAGGTGCACTCAAATAGAAGTTCTGTATCTTCAATTCAGCTTCACTGAATTCAAACCCATATTTCCATTTGCTTTTCCATTTTTTCTCAGTACCAGAACACATTAATAACAAATTAACCCAGTAAATATAGACATTCTCATTTACTTTTTCAAGAAAAATTTAACCCCGTAAAGTATCATATACATAAGATTAGCAGCTTTGTAATTTACCATCAGAAACACTTTCCACAATTTAAAATATAATTTCCTTTAGCTGAACTAATAATTATTAAAACAGACAGCAAAATTGAGACAGATCCATCTAGATCTTCTTGTAATAATAATCACCCAGTAAAGCATGATTACAAGAACTTGAGTAATTTTTTTATTATTTATTTTTAAATATTTACTTGGTACAAGTTTGCATGATTCAAACCCTTATTTTAATTTTTCCCCTTCCAATGATTTCTAATACTCATACGGACATAACACAACATAAAAATCAAAAATATGAATTTCCCAAACACTTAAAATCATCCTATAAGCATCAAACAAAATAGAATATATATATATTTCATGATATTCATCCTTTAGTATAGAATTCTTCTAGACAGACAGGAATATGGGAAAGAAATATTGAACAGGAGGTGTATTGAACTTTAATCTATTTGTGTTTTTACCCTATTAGGGTCAAAACATAAATAATTAAAAGTCCAATACACTCCTATCTAATATTCATGTCCTATATTCCTCTCTGCTTAGACTTTTTGTTTAGTATAAGCTTCTCTGGTTCTACTCTTCAAACTTTTTGTCATCACCCAAACAAAAAAGGAGTAGAATATGAAAAAACAGGACAACTAAGACAATAAAAACCCACTAGAGTTTTCTAAAATTAAAACAAGTTAACATTAATTAATGTTCTTATACCTCAAAAACAAAACAAAATAAAAAGCTGCATTAGTTAAATAATGCACTTAGCAATTAGTTACCTGAATCAAAGAAAAGAAGCAGAAGAAAGATCAACATTATTATGATCCAATTAAATAAATTATTATTAGATATATCATGTATACATAATCACTAATTATTATTTTTATTATTTTTTTTGAGGGATGGATGGTGTATATATAATCAATGAATATTATTTTTTTTGAGTGGGGGTTGGGGATGGTAAGGGGTGTATACATAATCATTGAATATTTTTTTTGGGTTGGGGTAATTGAAGGGTGGGTGGGGTGGGGTGGGGTGGGGGGTGAGGGTGGGGGGAGTGAGGGTCTTGAGGGTGTATACATAATCATTAAATATTTTTTTTGGGGGGTGGGGGGTGGGGGGTGGACGTGGTGGGGTGGGCGGTTTATACATAATCACTAAATATTATTATTTTTTTGGGAGGGAGAGGGTGGGGTGGGGTGGGGGTGGAGTGGGAGTGGGAGTGGGGGGATGGGGTGGGGGTGGAGTGGGAGTGGGAGTGGGGGGATGGGGTGGGTGGTGTATACATAATCACTAAATATTATTTTTTTTTAGGAGGGAGAGTGTGGAGTGGGGGTGGGCGTGGGGATGGGGTGGGGTGAGGTGGTGGCATGGGGGGTGGACGGGGTGGGGTGGGCGGTGTATACATAATCACTAAATATTATTTTTTTCTGGGAGGGAGAGTGTGGAGTGTGGAGTGTGGGTTCGGGGGGTTCGGGGGGTTCGGGGTGGGGGGTGGGGGGTGGGGGGTGCATACATAATCACTAATTTTTTTGGGGTGTGGGGGGTGGGATGTATACATAATTACTGAATATTTTTTTGGGGGTGGGGGGTATACATAATTACTGAATATTATATAATTAATTGATATTCGTAAATTAAGATTAACTAGAGAAACAAAATCATGAGAAATTGAATTTCTTAAATATGTAAATATGGGTGAAAAAAACTTTTGATTTGGATTTGAATTTGGAATAAAATATGGGTCAAAAAATGGTTAATCGGATTGGACCTATATTTTTTTTAAAAAAAATATGGTTCCAAACTTTACCCAACCCAAATGAATAAAAATAGTTAACCATACCCATTTGGTTCTGGTTAATATGGGTTGGCCCGACAGTTAACCAACTACATTGCCAGGTCTAACTGTAAGTCTACAATATAGAATTACTGTCTTTGAGTTTTAATTTGGAGAAAGGGAAAGGGAAAAAGAAGTGTTATGCTTTTGAGTTTTTTAATAGAAAAGAAAAGAAAGTGAAGGAAAGCGGTGTCTTTACACTCTGTTTCTGAGTTTTAAAGGAAAATTTAAGTTTTCTTTTCAATTTTTATGTTTTTGAGTTTTTTAATAAACGAAAAAAAGAGAGAAATGGATAGAAAATTTGGTTATTTTTTATGCTAAAGTTTTTCGTTCAAAATTGGTTTGATTTGGACCGAAACAATAATGCTACTATCACATAAAATAATCACATACCGCTCACATACCGTTGACGTGACACTCATGAATCTGTTGTTGAGTTAAGTGAGCCATATCAACAACAAATCTATAGATGTCACGTCAGCTATGTGGCGGTATGCGATTATTTTATGTGATAGTAGTATTATTGGGACGGAAAAGAGATTGAAAAAAATAATATTTTTTTATAGTTCTCATATTATCCTCAACTTTCAGTATAATAAATTTTAAATTACAACCCATGTTTCCAATTTATTTTTATTTACTAAACCTAACCTGATAAAGAGAAATTTAAACTATGTAACCTTCAAAAAGAAATTGATACATAAAAAATATCATATTTTTATGCACTGGATGATTAGCGTCAACATGGAAAGAAATAATGTTCAGTTTTCATTAGCCTGGCTTCCTACCAAAATTATATTCAATCGGACGAAAAGCCTCGAAATGAAAGAAATTCAGAATTCACAATGTAAGAAGACATTTCCATCTTACCGGAAAGAAGTGAAATCTAGAAATTCTGCAGCAAGAGAGCCATATAAGGTATTTTAAATTGATAAAGTTCAGTTTGAATTTCTTGAAGAACTTGATGAATAATCTCTGTTAGTATTAATAATACAGATTATGTTTGATTACTTTTGGGTATGGTATGACAATGACTTTGTAGAAGTAGTTTTTGTTTAACATTTATTTGGATATTTGTATTTGATTATGGAATTTTTTTCTTTTATTAAATTTATCTTGCATATTTTTATTCATAATTAAATGGTTATAATTAATAGAAGGGTAAATTTGTAAAAATGATATTTTTCTTTTCTTTTGATTGGAACTCAAAAACGCAAGATTTTTTTTTAAAATTTTCCATTCTTTTCTATTAAAAACTTAAAAACAACACAAAGGAAAACTTCAAATTTTTTATCCTTTTCTTTTCTGTTCTAATTCAAGCTATCTATGTTTTTCTTTTCCATCCAAAACTCAGAAACAGAGTGTAAGTTTTTTAATAGGAAAGAAAAGAAAAAGAAAAGAAAAAAAAAGAAAGCAAAGCTAAGCAAAGTGAGTGTATTTTAAGCCAAAAAATTTCTTCTAGCTTTAAAAAGAAAGCTAGAGAAAGGAAAGTATTCCTTTCTCTTCTCTTCTTTAACTTTTTTTTATATTCTTTTTTACAACTAAAAAACTCCCAGACACTATGTTAGGGAGTTGTTATTTTCATATGGAAAGTTTGATATTTTTCATAAGACTTTTATATCTATTTATTGGGTTAACTGTAAAAGTGTCTCTAAAAATTTTACAAAATTTTATTTTTGAGTATTAAAGTACCAACTTTCTTGGTTATATTTTTTGAAGTTTAAACTTTTTAAAAAATTACTCTCTTTTAGCATATTGGTGAAATTATAAGTCAAAATACTTCACATACATGTCTAAATTCATTGACTATGATGTTATTTATGTTTCATATAACTTATATATTGTTGTATATGTTTGAAATAATTCAAATGTGTATTCAATTAAATAAAACGTGATTTTTGACATATCGTTTTACCAATATGTTAAAAATGAACATTTAAAAAAAAAACTTGGAGAAACACTATTTAGAAAATTGATACTCTCGACCTAAAAGTGACTTTTTGTAGAACTTTGAAGGATATTTTTGTTGTTAATCCTTTATTATTTTTATTTGTGTGAGGAGAGTCCTGTGAAACTATCAAATTTTCTTGAATAAATATCATTTCCCTAAAATTATTTTAATTCTTATTCTCCCAGTTTTATCCATTACTTCTCATTTTTTTTTGAATTGTACTAGTATATATTATGTTATCACAACTCCAATCAGAGGGCTACATTATATATTTTTTTTAAAAAAGAGTTTAATATTACCTTTGTATATACATACGTTTTTTAATTTAATACCCTTAAACGGAAAAACCAGATTAAAATTATATTTATCCACATTTTTAATAATTTTATTCTAACACTAGATTTTAAGACAACACTCTAACAAAATAATATTTAAAATAGGATTAAAGTGTGTAACAAATAAATTATTTAATAAAAAGTACAAAAATTAAATAGGACTCTAATTTTAAGAGAGGAGATAGTGTGAAACAAAATAGTATTTAAAAACAAAATATCTATACTCTCTCGAGTTAAATTTAACATATTAATCAAAAAAATTCAAGTAATAGTGTTGATTGATATACACAACAAACTAAAATATCAATATACTCAATACACCCTAATTAGTTGATAAGCCGAACAGATCTTAGGTGCTGTTTGTTTACATCTGATTGCCTCTTAATGGACTGCCTCTTATTCGCTAAGAGGCATGATGCTGTTTGTTTGTTTTTTTTTTTACTTCTGAATGCCTCTTAATCGGTAAGACAAAAAATAAAATCTTAATAATTAAGAGGTACCTCTTAATGAAATTTTTTTGATAATTTTTTTTTATATAAATATATTCAACAATATTATTCACTCATTTTTATTAAATTGAATATTTAAAATTATTAAATAAAAATTTACCCTTTAAAATAGTAAAATAGTGTCATTAAGAGACAACTTACTTTTTAGTTATCAAACAGTTTTTTAGATTCAGACCACATAACCATTCAGATGATCTAATTTATTAAGACATCATAATCATTCAGATCTTAATCGCCAGATTTATCAAACACAACCTTAGTCTAGTGGTTAAAAATGAGGTACTATGACTTTTATGTCTCAGGATTGATTCTTATTTCGGGTGAGTTTATTTCTTTCTTTGTGTGAGGCTTATTTGTGAGTTTATTTCTTTCTCCTTTAGTCTTTTAGTGAGGTTTTTAATTTCTTAAGCCTTGTTTGTGAGTTTATTTCTTTTTATGTCTTCCTTTATGTGAGGCTTGTTTGTGAGTTTATTTCTTTTTATTTCTTCTTTGATGTGAGTCATGTTTGTAAGTTTTTTTTTTCTCCTCTAGTCATTTAGTGAGGTTTGATTGGTTCTTGTTTCCTATTTATATAATGCGACTAAGTTTATTTCTTGCTTTATGTGAATTTTGTTTTTTTATCTAAGGCTTTAATGATGATGTACTTGATTGTGAAATTATATTATATATTTCCAAGAATTGAGACTTTAAGAAAAAAAAATCACCCTAATTACAATAACTCTAAGTTTATTTCTCATCTATTTTTTTTTCTGAAAACAAATTAACCCAGTTAAGGAAAGCATAGGAATAGTAGCTTAGGGGTATTTGATAAAAATTGAATAAATCTGAATGAAAAAAGTTGTTTGATTATTAACATGTCTGAAACATCTGAATGACATAATTTTATTATTTTACCCCTCTGAAAAAATTCAAAGTTGTTGTAAATTTATTTAATATTACTTAATATAATAGTTAATATATTTTTTTATTTTTTTTTACTTTGTTCAGCTGCTTATTCAGCCATTCAGCCAAAAAAATCTGACTTAGTCATTCAGTTCAATCATCTGACCGATTCAGCCATTCAGAAGATTTTTTTCCAAAGCGAACACACTCAATGGCTGACCGACTCAGCCATTCAGATGTATTCAGTCCTAAACAAGCAGCCTCTTAGTGTTGTCTTTCGAAACTATTCAACAATTTATTATATAATTCCTTTAGCCAACTTATTGAAAACAAATGAAAAATTAAGATGAGCCCATCTAATTCATCTGGAAATTAAAATTGCCCAGTTAAGCATTATACACAGCAACTTTTGGTACAAATTTACATGATTCAAACCCTTACCTTTTCCCTTTCCACATTTTCTGAATACCCAAATACTAGTGTAGATAATAACAAAACATAAAGCAAAATATGAATTTCCCAAACACTAATAACAACCCTTGAACAAGAATTAACCACCACAACAGGAATAATATAAAAATGTACAAAACAAATAATTGAACCACTCTAAACAGAGGGCTGTAACAATTTTAAATAAGAGTACATGTGTTTAAAAGTTAAAATACTATAATTGAACTAAACAATCATGTCCAAAAAAGAAAAACAGAATATTAAATTAAGGCTCTTGTATCATAGTGGATACAAAATAATTGTTTTCCATTGGCCAAACAGTAACCACATTCACTCCAAATCAGTGTTTCTATACTAATTTTCCAAGATTAAAATTGTGAATGCGGATAAATTAGTCCCTTTTCCACATAAAACATGAAATTTGAGCTTACAAGAATATTATCTTCCGCAATCGTTCTTCGTTTTGGTGTGTATATCTCAAACGGTTTGAACTCCAAAATCCACAAACACTATAACTAAATTAGCAATTATATTATCCATTTTTGATTAAAAACACTAGGAAAAATTAAATTATAATTACCTGAAACAAAGGGAAGAAGAAAGATTGAGGCTAATTTTTTCTTTAGCACCACCATTGTTGGAGTATTTTCCAAGATTAGACTAAATCAGACCCAAGTTTCTAGATTATAACCAAAATTCCCAAGCTTTCTAAATATGGGCGAAACGCCAATTGAATTGGCGTTAGAGTTTGAAAATCAAATCCAACGCCAGTTCCATTGGTGTTGGAGACTTGGAGGGTTGAAAATTATTAGATTAACTTAGGGTCCTTTACAGTACTATATAACAATTAGAAAGTAATTACACAATCAGTACATTCACAAAATAATTACAAAAATAACGCAATAAATTTAAACCATTCAATTTCACATTAATAAGGAACTTAAAATCAAGGCTGCTATAATTCAAAATCCAAAATTCAAATCAAACAGATGAAAAACAAATAAATATTTTCTCGTCATCTTCCTCCTCCGCCGCCGTGAATCTCCGCCACGAAAAAATATTTTCTCGTCATCTTCCTCCCTCGTAATCTTCCTCCTCCGTCGCTGCGAATCTCCGCCGCAAATCTTAAGCTTGCACACGGTCAGATTATGTTTCAGATCCTGCGAAAAAAGGAAGGGGTGGAAAGCAAAGCATGAACTGTCAGATTATGTTTCATTTAACTTCAACAAAAGTATAACACTGCCAACGAGAAGAAGAAGAAGATTCGCCCTACAAACATAAGTTTGAAAACAAATAGATGCAACTCTTACTGTTCAATTTTTTTTTTATGACTGTTTGGTTACCCACAAAAACTAAAATGGTTACCTCTGTATGAAGGTTTGGCTACCAACTGCATCACATTCAAAAATAAAATTTGTAACTTAATAACACTGAATTGGTTACCTTAGTCTGAAGATTTGGCAACCAATTGCATGAAAGTTTGGCTACCAAGTGCATCACATTCAAAATAAATTGGTAACCTAATAAAACTGAATTGGTTACCTTGGTATGAAGGTTTGGTTACCAACTGAACTATGAATGTAACCTAATAAAACTGAATTGGTTATCTTGCAATGAAAGTTTGGCTACCAACTGCATGAAGGTTTGGTTATCAACTGCACTATGAAGGTAACCTAATAAAACTGAATTGGTTACCTTGCTATGAAAGTTTGGCTACTAACTGCATGAAGGTTTGACTCACATTCAAAATAAATTGGTAACTTAATAAAACTGAATTGGTTACCTTGGTATGAAGGTTTAGTTACCAACTGCACTATGAAGGTAACCTAATAAAACTGAATTCGTTACCTTGCTATAAAAGTTTGGCTACCAACTGCATGAAGGTTTGGCTCACATTCAAAATAAATTGGTAACTTAATAAAACTGAATTGGTTACCTTGGTGGTTACCTTGGAATGAATGTTTGGTTACCAACTGCACTATGAAGGTAACCTAATAAAACTGAATTAGTAACCTTTGTACGAAGGCTTGGTTACTAACTGCACTATGAAAAAACTGCAGGTGTGTAGGTGGATTGATTACCTTGGTATGCAGGTTTGGTTACCTTGGTATGAAGGTTGGTTACCAACTGCATTATAAAAAAAACTGTGGGTGTGGAGGTGGTTTGGTTACCTTGGCATGAAGGTTTGGTTACCTTGGTATGAAGGTTTGCTTATCAACTGCAATATGAAAAAATTGCAGAAGTGGAGGTGGATTGATTACCTTGGTATAAAAGTTTGGTTACCTTGGTATGAAGGTTTGGTTACCTTGGTATGAATGTTTGGTTATCTTGGTATGACTGTTTGGTTACCTTGGTATGACTGTTTGGTTACCAACTGCACTATCAATATCTTGACTGATGGATTGAATCAAGATCCCTTGACCAATCCCAATGATAAAAGACTCCCACTGATCCTCACCACACGCCACAATAGAATCAAACACGAAACCACCACTCGTCTTGCACTCCGACCAATTCCACTTGTCTGTTCTTCCTGGCAAAAGCCTTGCAATTGATGCCCATTTGTTTCTATGGACAGAATGGGCTTGAAGTATGATACGATCTTCTTCATCTGCCACAAATTCCATTTTTGTCAGACTCATTTATTTAGAATATTCAATTATAACATATGTCTACGTGTGCTAATGACCAGTAAATTCTGCAACAACTAAATGTGAGAATCATGCTAGAAGTTATTTGTAGGGCAAAAAACCACGAGAAATCGATCATTCAATCATGCTGCAAGCACTAGCATCATAGATAATGCATACTGACACATAAAACCAGGCCAACACACATCATGAGGCCACCAGAAAGAAGAGAAAGTTTACTTTGGCCTTCAAGTAATAAACTACATTTAGAGTGCATATCCCTTATAAAGGCCTTAGCAAATGGCATCCATCAGGGGATTTAAGAAGAAGAAGACGGAGGAAGCAAGAAGAAGATCATAAAGGTATTTTCCATTAAAATAAAGAAATACGGAGGAAGAAGAAGACCTGTTGCCAATAAGGAGAGAATGCGAGAGAGAGATTGAGGATAAGGCCGTTGCGAGAGACGGAGAATGGCGATTGACCCGCCTAAATTAAAGGAATCCTAATTGTATTAATTTTGTAATTAAATATGTAAAAATGTGTTACTTCTGTAATTATTTTATCTATGTACTATTTTTGTAATTATTTTTAAAATGTACTGTAATATGTAATTAACCCATTAACTTAACCAGATTATTTTTTAAATAAATAATTTTTTTTAAAAAAAATTCTCCTAATTATTTTTAAAAATAAATTTATTTTTGTAAAAGGGGAAAAAATTGATCATACACCAGTTGAATTGGCGTTGGTTGGAATTTTTATTTATTATTTATTAAGTAAATTTGAAAAGAAGGAAAGCGATATTTTTTTTATATAAAGCAAAGATGTCAGGAAATTTGAAGAGAGAGAGAGAGAGAGAGAGAGAGAGAGTTGAATGCCACTTGAATTGGTGTTTCAACCTCTCTTTTTTTCTTTTTTTTTATAAAGCAAATTTGAAGGGATAAGTTTTTTTTGAACGCCACTTGAAGTGGCGTTTGAACCAAAATATTTTTTTTATAAAGCAAATTTGAAGAAATATGGCAGTGATAAGTTTTTTTGATCGCCAGTTGAAGTGGCGTTTGAACCAAATCTTTTTTTATAGAGAAAATTTGAAAAAAGATGGCAGGGATAAGTTTTTTTTTTGAACGCCACTTGAAGTGGCGTTGGAGAACAAATTAAAAAAAAATAAATTGATCCAATGCCAAATGAAATGGCGTTGAAACCTTTTTTTAATATATTTTCTAATAATTTTTTTGTTAAGCAAACTTGAAAAAAAAAGGAAAGGTGCAGGTGTCAGGAGAGAGTTGAAAGCCACTTAAAATGGTGTTTGTACTTAAAAAAAAGCAAATATGGAAAAAATATGTCACATGAGCCTACAATCCCCTAGTCTAACTATTTACATGAACATTCAATGCTTTATTTTAACTATAAAAGCAACAATCCCTCGTCTCACTTTCTATCTATTTTTTTTACTTTCACTTTCTCTCTTTTAGTCTATCATCTCACTTTCTATCTTCTTTTTTTCATACAATCTCACTTTCTCCTTTTTCTGCGTACTTTTAAATAAACTTATGGCTGATGACTGGATTCACCGTTCTATTGATGGATCATTATTGAATCTTCAATCTTCCCATCGTTCAGAAAATATATGGCGGGGTGAGGTATGTATTATTTATTTATTTTATAGTTATAATAATAATAATAATAATAACATCAAGGTTTTAATTTTAAATATTCATATCACAATAAAAAAAATTAATTATGAAATTGGTAATATTAACTTATTTATACATTTGGCAGGAGTCGTCTCCCTTTAAATGTAGGCGTGCTGATGGGGGATATTTTCAGCAGTGGAGAGAAAATCACCCTAATTTGCGCATTCTTCATAGTATTGCATAAGCTAGATTTTATGGGGGTATATAGAGTAGGACAAATTAGATATGATCGTGCTTTGATCACAACCATGATAGAGAGATGACGAGTGGAGACTCACACATTCCATCTTCCCATTAGCAAGAGTACTATCACCCTCCAGGATGTGGAGATACTAATGAGTCTTCCCACTCTTGGATCCCCTGTGACATATACTAACAATGGGAGTGCTACCATTCCGGAGTGGTGCAATTTAGTTAAAAATCTTCTCGGAAGTAGACCGACTCCTAATGTAGATATTAATTCTAATAGTCTTAGGCTGGGGTGGTTGTTAGAGTTAATACAAACAGATGTTACTTATTATACATTATAATATTACACTAGGACTCACCTGCTTATACTCATAACTCACATACTTTGTGATTGTACGCTGTTGGGAATTGCATATTCAAAATTGATATTGAAAGTAAATATAAATGCTTAAGTGTAAAGTCCTTCAATGATCATATGTACAAGGACTTAGATGATAGATCAAAATTGTTAGGTTGATATGTGCTTTAATGTTTATCATTCTGTAAATGAATGTATAGAAGAAGGATCAAATATGTCAGGTTGATCTACTTTGAGATGTAACTGTTAGGCTTGACTAAATCGTAGTATGTTGAAAGCCAGTCTGCAGAACCCAAGGCAGAATCGTGGAGCTTAAATAAAGATGTCCAGAATCGTAGTTTGCCCTTGGAGACACACTGAGAATCGTGGAGAAGATTCGAGCGCCTGCCGAGCTAAGTCAAGAATCGCAGTGTGCTCTCGGAATCGTGGAGTCTGCAAGACAAGCAAACAAGAATCGTAGTTTTACAAAGAACTTAAGAGGAATCGTAGTGTTCTCTACGATTAAGTCTAAGTCAAGCCTGTGCAAGCCAACACACAACGATTATGGTACAATGACCATAATCGTAGTGTTCCTCCAGTCAGCATCAAAGTTCATAGTACTGATGAAGGGAGGAAGAGCACAAATGAAGAAAGGCTTATAGCCGTTGACAAATTGATGGTCCCAATGATTCCATATTCATCCTTAGTCCAAATCGAAGAAACGTATTGAAGAAGCTAAGGAAATGACTAAACCGCCTGCTGAAAATATCTTTTCAGGTGTTAGGTGAGATTACAGTCCGCTGTGTCAGTGGGCCAGTCGGCTGTGCAGCAGGAAAGCAGGACGTCAACATCAACTGCACAGAATTGTCTGAAGCATTAAATGCTACAACGGATGCATTCAAACGGAAACATTTTGAATGGCTCTTTTATAAGGAAATCAGACAAGGATTCAGACTAAGGAAGCAAGTCAAAAAAAGAAAGAATATCAAGAGAAAAGCTCAAGAACACTCAACGATCAACTTTACAATCCTAAAAGAGGAAAGCTTGCTTCGCTACTTAGTTCTTCAGAATTGATGCTTAATTGCAACTGAGTAGCACACCCAAGAATACAACTATCAACTCAAGTGAAGTTCCAAGTCAGAAGGACTTGAAGAGTTCAAGAGTGAACTAAGAGAAGTACCAAGTCTGCTGGATTTGAAGAGTTCAAAAGTGAACTAAGAGAAGTTCCAAGGCTGCTGATATCCTTAGTGGATTTCCTACTCGTGGAGTAGAAGAGTGGACTAGGAGCCTTGTGTGCTCTGAACCACTTAAAACCCTTGTGTCTCTTTGTCTCTCATTAACTGCCATTACTGCTATATCTGTTATAATTGCTATAACTGTTTATCAAATCATAACTGCAATATCTTAAAGGTGGAACAAACATATATTTCGCTGCTGTCAGTATATTCAATACTGACAAAGTATTTTAAACAAAGAAATTTTAAAATATCTATTCAACCCCCCCTTTTAGATAACTAACGTGCCTTTAGAAACTAACAATTGGTATCATAGCAGGTTCTCTCAACTAAGCATACAAGCTTGACTAGATCTAATGGCACAATTGATAAGCGAGACCAAGATAGGTGGAGGAAGCAAGCCACCTATGTGCAACAAAGATAAATTTGCAAACTGGAAAGTTCGGATGCAAGCTTACATGGATTTAATAGATGATGATCTATTTGAAATTATTTTAAATGGGCCCTACATGCCAACAAGGCTTGCACCAACTCCAGAAGAACCAAACAGAGTTGTGGTCAAGGTTAAATCTTAATGGACTGACAAAGAGAAGAAAGATGTACAGCTGGACAAAAAGGCTAAGAACATCTTGTTCCAGTCCTTAGAAGACAATCTGTTTGAGAACGTGGTCAACTGTAAAACTGCTAAGGAAGTCTGGGAAGCATTGCTCATCATGCATGAAGGAACTGAAGAAGTCAGAGAAAACAAGCAATCTCTACTGACTCAACAGTATGAGATGTTTGCCCATGTTCCTGGAGAAAATGTCACTTCTACTTATGAAAGATTTACATTGCTGTTCAACTCTCTTCGAGCTTATGGAAAGGTCTATCCAAACAAAGATCTTATCATCAAGTTCATGAGGTCCTTGCCAAGCAGGTGGGATGCCAAGACCACTGCAATCAGAGAGTCAAAGAACCTGCATGAGATGACTGTTCAACAACTCTACGGAAACCTTCTTACCTACGAACTAGAGCTGACTCAACAAGCAGAAACTCTATCAGAAGGAAGAAAGAAGGATAAAAGAGTTGCTCTCAAAGCAAAAGAGGAAATTTCCAAAGCTCATAATGAAGATGAATCTGACTCTGAGGATGATGATGATAATAATGAAACTACAATGTTGGCCAGAAGATTTAGAAGGTTCATGCTCAAAGGGAGAAACAGCAAACCTAAAAGATTCAACAATAGCAGTAGTCAGGAGCAGATAAATAATCTATGCTACAACTGCAAGAAGCCTGGTCATTTCATTGCCAACGGCAATAAACCTATCAGAGAAGAGCTGAAAAGAAAGTCAAATCCAAAGAAGGAGCTCAAAGGCTACAAAAAGAATAAGAAGAAAGACAAAGGTCTTGTAGCAGGAAGTTCATGGAGTGACTCAGACAATGACACCAATGTTGAGTTTGAAGATGATGAAGCACCTCAAAAAGCCAACCTATGTCTGATGGCCAAAGATGCACTCAGCAGGAAAAGTGCTGAAGTAGTCATAGACAAGGTATTTGACTTCAACTCTCCTGATATAGATATTGATGATTTAAGAACTAGCATTCGTGACATGTCAACTGATCTATATCAAAATATGATATGGTTAAGAGTTTTATCTAAAGATTATTCTGATCTTCAAAAGGAGAAAGAGAAAGTTCAGAAAGAGCTGGAAGCAGCTCTACTAAGTTCTGACTCTCTCTAAGTTTGAAGCTGAGAATAAAATCTTGAGAGAGACCAATGAACTGAGCATACAAAGAGAGTCAAAGCTAACCTCTAAGATTGAGGAGTTAGAAAATACTATCTCTACATGGAATAGGTCTTCTTCATCCATGGACTCCCTGATCTCCAGTCAGAGAAGTGTCTCTAACAGAACAGGTTTAGGGTTTGGGGAATCTATCCTAGAACTAGGAGTGGAAAAGGTTAAGGACACTAACATCAACAATGCTTCTAACCTAAATAGAAGCATTGTATTTGTGAAATCCATACAGAAGGATGAACCAGTGCAACCCCGCTCTTCGAATCCAAGCCATGTCCCTAGACACAATGGATCTCATACTGGCTTAGGATTCAGAAAGGAGAAGAGTAACTCAGTCACCACTGACCAACCTCGTAGAATCGTAGAGTCAGGAAAAACTGACTTCATAAATCAACTTGGAAGAAATCGTGGTGTTGAGGTTTACTCAGCACAAAATGTGAACCCCAAGGTAGCATGGAAAAAGAAGATGCAATATAAGGGTAAGGCCAACAAATACCCACACAAGTCCAAATGGAGAAAGAATCCACACACATACACAAACATGAATTATATTAGATGCTTTGCATGTGGAAGATTTGGTCATAAAGTTGCATTATGCTTTTATAACACTGTGCATGGGAGGCCCAAAGTCAAGCAGATTTGGGTTCCCAAGGGTACTAACATTTCAGGACCTATGCTAGTCTGGGTACCAACATAAAAGCTGAATCTATCTGCAGGAAATGAGCACCACAATTACAACATGGTATCTGGACAGTGGTTGCTCAAGGCATATGACTGGGAACAAAGCCCTCCTGTCTAACTACACAGAGAAGGAGGGACCAACAGTTATCTTTGGAGATAACAGCTCTGGCAAGATGAAAGGCTATGGTTCAGCTGGAAACGGTACTGTGTCCTTTAGCAAAGTGGCTTATGTAGATGGGCTAAAGCACAATCTTCTCAGCATCAGCCAACTCTGCGATAAAGGCCATCAAGTCACATTTCTCAACAACCAGTGTTTAGTCAAAGTCTGGAGACATCCTCTATCAAGCTGACATGAACAAGAAAAGGAAATGTCTACACTGTCAACCTTGCTCAGCTAAGCTCTGATGCGACAGTATGCTTTCTAGCTAAAGCCTCTGAAGAATTAAGTTGGCTTTGGCATAGAAGGTTATCTCATCTCAACTTCAAGAGTATGTCAAAGTTGGCCTCCAAAGATCTGGTAGTAGGTTTACCTCAGTTCAGCTTTATCAAAGAAAGACCATGCAATGCCTGCCAACTTGGAAAGCAAACAAGGAGCTCATTCAAAGGCAAAGCAGTCAACTCAATTGACAGACCCCTACAATTACTTCATATGAATCTTTTTGGGCCAATCCCAATTGTGAGCCTAGGAGGAAAGAGATACTCATTGGTTGTAGTGGATGACTTCACCAGATTCACATGGGTGTTCTTTCTTACTTCTAAAGATGAAACAAGCTCCCAACTGATCAAGATGTTCAAGTTGGCAATGAATGAAAAAGGAGAGATTATCAAGGCTATAAGAAGTGATCATGGTAGAGAGTTCGACTTCTCAAAAATGGATCAGTTCTGTTCATGCAATGGCATCAGCCATAACTTCTCAACACCACGAACTCCTCAGCAAAATGGAGTAGTTGAAAGGAAGAATAGAACACTTATAGAAGCAGGAAGAACTCTACTAGCAGCAGCTTATCTGCCTAAATACTTCTGGGCAGAAGCCATCAACACTGTGTGCTACACATAGAACAGATCTCTTATACACTCTACGTTGAAGAAGACTCCCTACGAGTTGTGGAAAGGAAGAAAGCCAAATATCAGTTACTTCCATGTGTTCGGCTGTTCATGCTACATTCTCAATAATGGGAAGCCATACCTGACTAAGTTCCAACCCAAGTCAGATGAAGGAATCTTTCTTGGATATGCCACAGATAGCAAAGCTTATAGAGTGTTCAACAAGAAGACATTAAGTGTTGAAGTCTCGATCCACATTATCTTTGATGAAACAAACTCAGACAAGTCTGCACCACAAGACACTACGATTAACTATACAGACACCACGAATGAGGTGGTCGAGCCCAACACTATGACTGTAGTTCTTGAAGGAAGTATCGTAGTGTCCAAAGAAGAAATCGTAGAGAGAGCTGCACCAGACGACGATTCTGATCAACCTGAACCAGAAGTTAATCTTGAAGAGTTCAGATAAGAAGGCACCAGAACAGATGTTCCAACAGGGAACAGATGGGCAAGAGATCACACTCAAGATCTGATCATTGGTGACCCAACTGCCAGAATCAGAACAAGATCTGCAACTCAGAGTGAGTGTTTCTATTTGAGCTTTCTGTCTCAAATAGATCCCAAGAAGATAGAAGATACAATGGAAGATGCAAGCTATATTGAAGCCATGCAAGAGGAGGTGAATCAATTTGAAAGAAGCAAAGTCTGGAGATTGGTTCCAAGACCAAAGAATCACCTTGTCATTGGCACCAAATGGGTCTTCAGAAATAAGATGGATGAAGATGGGGTGATCACAAGGAACAAAGCAAGACTTGTGGCCAAAGGTTATTATCAAGAAGAAGGCATTGACTATGATGAGACTTTTGCACCAGTTGCCAGACTTGAAGCATTCAGAATATTCCTTGCATTTGCTGCACACATGAGGTTCAAGGTCTTCCAGATAGATGTTAAGAGTGCATTCCTAAATGGTGAACTTCAAGAAGAAGTATATGTGGAACAACCCTAGGTTTTATCAATCCAACCCTATCTAATTATGTCTATAGATTAGACAAAGCCTTATATGGACTTAAACAAGCACTTAGAGCATGGTATGAAACACTAACTAACTTTCTTATTGAAAAAGAATTTACTAGAGGTAGAGTAGACACTACATTATTTCTTAGGAAGCACAAAGATAAAGTTTTACTAGTTCAAATATATATAGATGATATTATCTTTGGTTCTACTGATGAAAATCTGTGCAAGAGATTTGCCACGCTTTTGCAAAGCAAGTTTGAACTGAGCATGATGGGTGAGCTGAACTTCTTCCTTGGACTGCAAGTGAAGCAATCTGATAAAGGTATCTTCATTAACCAAGCCAAGTACATCAAAGACTTACTAAAGAAGTATGGCATGGAATCAGCCTCTCCTATAAAAACACCAATTACTCCAGCAACTAAGCTTGACAAAGACGAGAAAGGTAAAAGTATTGACATTACTCAATACAGGGGTATGATAGGCTCCCTTCTCTATTTAACTTCCAGTAGACTAGATATAATGTTTGCAACATGTATATGTGCTAGATTTTAAGCTAATCCTAAGGAATCACACTTAACTGCTGTAAAAAAGATTTTTGGTATCTTAAAGGTATACCCTACTTGGGTCTATGGTATCCAAAGGAGTCCTCCTTTGAACTGACAGGATACTCAGATGCTGACTTTGCAGGATACAAAATAGATAAAAAGAGTACCAGTGGAACTTGTCAACTGCTAGGAAATAGACTAGTGTCCTGGTTCAGCAAGAAGCAAAACTCAGTATCAACTTCAACAGCTGAAGCTGAATATATTGTTGCAGGCAGCTGCTGTGCTCAAATTCTATGGATGAAGAATCAGTTAGCAGACTATGCGTTTGATTTCAAATCTATACCTATACATTGTGATAACACAAGTGCCATAGCAATAACTCATAATCCTGTCATGCATTCTAGGACTAAGCATATAGAGATAAGATATCATTTTATTAGGGATCATGTTCAAAATGGAACTATATCCTTGCAATATATCTCTACTGAAAATCAACTTGCTGATATGTTTACAAAACCCTTAGACGAATCCAGATTTAATACGCTAATAAGTGAGTTAGGTATGTTAAATCTACAATCATGAATTCTATGCTCTAGATTGATGCTAACCATGCAGATAATAAGGCTAAGTCAAAATCGTAGAGATAACTAAGAGAGACTATGATCATGGAGTGTTCCAGACAGGGAAGCATAGCTCACTGCGATGACAGCATAACTCAGTCCAAGCAACCCTTCTGATAAGCGCCTCAGGGACAAACCTGATCCTTAGCATATGTCTAAGAGGTTGGCCCTTCCTGAGCTACCATAACTTGGAAGGGATGCTATCTCAGATTTCTTCAAAAATCGTAGAGTCATCGGCCATGGAGCAGATCTAGCTAAAGAACTCAACAATCGTGGAGTGGTTCTCGGCAATCATAGTCCTCTCACAAGGACTCACTAGCTCAGGGGGAGCTAAGGGCAGAATCGAACTTTTCACATGACTTAAAATAGTGGAGTCCTGCAGAACTCGACACGTGTCCCACTGTGCAAAACTTATGGAGGGAAGTTATAAATCAATTTTAAACTGTCATTTGTTAGTTTATTTTTTGAATTCCAAACGCTTATATCTCTCTCTCTCAAACGAAACCCTAAATTTTAGATAGCTAAGCAACTTTCTTCGTCTCAAGATACTCAATCAACATCAATGGCTGCTTCCAAAGTTATTTCGGGTTACCAACTGTGCTTTGATGGGTTCGAAAATGCTGGCCCAGAAATTCCCAAATTTCTTTCACCACTGAAGAAAGCTGGACTCGAAGAAGCTCTAAGCACCAGCACTTTGATTTATACGAAGTTGGTGAAATAGTTCTATAGCAATGGAGTCGTTGACGGAGACTCCATCATCACCAAAGTCAAGGGCGTGCAGATTCGATTCAACTCCGAAAGCATAAAACCTAGCCCTAGGTTTCAACAATGAAGGTCTTCCGTCATTGGAGAGAATTGACTTCCAGGAAGGTCTGAAAAAGTTGCGCTACTCAAAGATTGAAGGAAAGAGTGGCTACAAGAAGAAAGAGTTTTCCCAAGAATATGAGTTCCTTGCTGATATTGTTGGAAAATGTATATGTTGCAAGGGCTCTGGCCACGATTCTGTCAATGAGAAGCAACTGAAGCTCATGATAGCTATCCGGTACAGAGTTCAACTCAACTATGGAGCTCTACTAATGGAATGGTTTGGGAAATGAATGGAAAGTCCCAAGAAGACCAAGAGCACTGTGAAGATGCCCTATGGAGGGTTTATCATCATCATTCTAGAGGCTACTCTGGGGGACAGGATTGAAGACAAAGAAGGTGTTTCTATTGTTCCTAACAGAAAGATGACCCAGCAGTTGTTCCTGAATTGGAAGAGAAATTCTGCAGAGAATGTGAAGATGATGTCTGCAACTTCATCTACTGTGAAGGAAGTTGAGGAAGATGAAGAGGTAAACCAAAAAGAATCTGTAGCTTTGGTTAGAAAGAGCAAAGGGAAGAAGAAGGTGAATGAAGGTAAACAAGTGGTTGAGGAGCCCCAAGGCTCAACCACTGATGCACCCCAAGTGGGTTCTGGTGTTGATATGGAGTTCAGAAGCCTTACCACTGATAGAGTCATCACTCCTAAATCACCAGAAAAGGTTCTGAAAGAAAAGAAGAAGAAGAAGAAAAGGGAGACAAGTGAGGACAGGGTTGAAGGGAGCTCTGAGCCTCAGCAGAAGAAGAAACGCAGCCACATAATAAGAAAGTCTTCACTCACTACGATTGTGGAGTCCTCACCAATCGTAGAGTCCAGATTGGTTGCCACTACAGAAGGAAAAGCTGAAACAGCCTCTCAGCCTGAACAAACTCTAAGGGCTGAAGCTGAAGAAGGTACACAGGCTGTGCCCAAACCAAAGAAGAAGGTGAAGAAGTTGGTGAAGAAGTTGGTTAAGAAGTATGTTCTTACCAATGAAGAAATATTGAAAGAAGATGACAGAAGAAAGGCTGAACAGACTACTGAGCCTAAAGCATCTGGTCCAACCCCTGAAGAGACCAGAATCATTAAAGATATGATAGCTTATATCAGAGATGAATACAACACTGCTGCACCTGATCAGGCTAAAAATAAAGCTGATATGGAGATGCCTGAAACTGGTGCTCGTGTTGATGAAGCTCAAGAAGAAGAAATGGCCGACTCTGAAAGGATTGTGCCAGAAACAATAGTAATCAGCCCTGATGAAGCTACTGTTCATACTACTAAAATGCAGGAAGAAGAAGAGATGCCAGAACCAAGTGTTGCTGAGAAAGTACAGCCTAAAGTTACTGTTCATTCTGAAGAGGTTAAGGTAGAAGATGTGACACAATCAGAAGAAGAAGGGCAAGAAGTACCCGAAGTGAGCCCTAATGCTGAAAAAGAGACTCTGGAAGCTTCTGTTCAAGAAAGTGCTACAGCTGAGGGGGAGCTGTTAAGAGCACAAGTTCCAAAGAATACAGAAACTGAGGGGGAGCTACCAAACAAAAATCTTTAAGTTCCCCTAGTTCATAAAGAAATCGTAGAGTCTGCTGCTGCAGAAATGGTGAATATTGCTGATGATGATGTGATGAATGATGTGGTGGAAATTTATGATGAAGATAATGATGAAGAAGAGGAGGATGAACTTGAGATCCTATATGTGGGACAAGATGGAGAAAGGACAGCTAACTACACTCAGTTGTTCAATTACTTGCCCATGATGCCATATCATAGAGCCATGATTCTCAACTCCTGGGATCACATATTCTGGACATTTAAGGCATATCCAGCAATTTCAGTGCTTGCCTATGGATTCCCAAGAGAAAGGAGGTTTGCTCAGAAGCTGATCACAAATGAGTCAACTTCTGAAGCTGAGCCAAACGTATACATCACTCCCCTCTCTTTCATTAACAACCACTCTCCATCATCCCATTTCAATCAATTCTACAAATTGCCCAAATGGTTGGAAGTGGTCTTGCATTCACTCAATCAGTTTCTAGTTACGGAGTCCCAAAACTCTGTGACTGATGAACCAAACAACAACCTTGTTCTCGTAGAGCCAACTGTTAATGATCCAATGGTGATTGAGCTCATCACAAGAGTAGTCAAAGAAATGCTTGCAAGCTCAACCATTAAGACACCAACTCTGAACGACACACTATGATTTGCACCTACTGATCAACCTGACACTGCAATCGTAGAGTCTCCAAAACAGCACAATGAACTAGAAACACAAACCCCTGAACCAAACACTACGCCCATTCAGCAAACACAAACACTAATCACCTAAGCAGATATTCCCTCATCCTCCAACAACGAATATTTCGACATGACACTTGCCCTCGCAAGTATGTCAAGGAGAGATGAACACACTAAGACTACCCTTCCTCCTCCTCTTGAGACACAATGAATTCTTGATCAATAGTCTCTAATGCCAACAAAGGACGAGCTAACTGAAACATTAAGCCAAATGTGTGCAGAGTCTGGAGAGATTCTTGAAGCACACTCCTTAGTGCTTCACATGAGTTTCGACCATATAATCGAATCGGTCAAGCTTCTTCCAGGGAACTTGGCAACTGAACTATCAAAGAAGCTGAGGGAGATTATCAAGGAAATGGCTGAAAGCCTCAGTAAAAGAGATGCCTTTCACTTTGCTGCAACGAAGAAGCATAAGGAGGCTATGAAGATCAGGCAGAAGACTCAGCAATCTCAAAATGAGCTGATGACTAAACAGATTTCAGAACTGCGTATCTCTCTACAACAATTCCAAGCCTGTAGTGCCACTTAAATTAATTAGAATAACAATGCAATGGAGCGGCTTCAGCAATAAGGAAGACAAACTGAGGCTCTAGTCGAGGAAAATCGTAGTGACATTGCACTGAACCACTCTCAGATGCACGAGATGGTGGAAGGTGTAAAGCGTCTCTCTGACGATTTTCGAACCCTTGATGCTGACATAAAGGGGGAGAATAATGAGCAAGGAGATAGAAGAGGCAAAGGCAGAGGTGGCAGAGGTAGCAGAGGTGGAAAGCAAAGGAAAACACACATTCAACCTGATAGTAGTGTGCATACAAGCCAATCATGTATGATGATAAAGCACATACTTTGTAAACAATCTTATTTATTTATTAATAAAATATTCATTTAAGACATTTAATTATCTACATGGTGCTATTTTTAATAATATGTAAATAACCCATAGTTTTAAGCAATGATTTTAGAATCATGATGAGATCATGCTAATGAGATCTAAATTCTTAGAAAACTTAAAAACTAAAATAGTTTCCAATTGTGGGATTACTAAAATGAAGATTAGTAAATCCGGATAGATTGGTACATATGTTGCTTGCTCATTGGATGAGGATGACTGATCTCATGGTCATTTGTGTGGAGACACTAAATCAAGTATGTATGTGCTTATTGGAGAATAAGTTCACTGAACGTGACTCACTATGGAATATCTAATGGAGTTTTACTCGCCTGTCAATAGGAATTCCTAATGTGATAGTAGTACAAGTGATCCTTGGACTTGAGATCATTGTAGTATCTTGTATGTAACAAATTATACTTTGACTTATTCCTTAAGGCCTTTTAAGGCATATATAGGGTATACTTGGGTATAATGAGTTGCATATGGAGATAATGTATGATCAATAAAGAATCTACCACCTCTAGTAAAAGAGGAGATATTGTCCTATGTGATTCGTTAAATGACAACCCAGGAATCCTTGGCCAAAGTAGAATGAAATTAGAAAGAGGTTTCTAATTTACATTATTTGGAGTTGTGCGTTTTCTAATCGAAATACATATGATTAAATAAATTAAGACTTGACAGTAAATCCATGTCTTATATTTAATTAGGACATTGTATGGTGGAAGGATTGATTTGTACGGTAACTATTAACTCACAGGTTCTTTTATGATTAATGTTAAAATCTATATTATCTGGAAATTCGTTGATCACTAGGGAGGCTTATCCCTATTGTAGAATAAATGTTATTTATTTAAATAGATTATTAGTTTAATTTATTTATTTAAATAAGATTAGAATTATTCTAATTAATTTATTCACAACCGGTTTAATATGGAGAACCTAAAGGGTCACACCATAAAAGGAAGAAGAATTATTTAAGAAGAAAATGGCATAATAGTAATAATGCATTAAGTGTAATTAATTTAATCTATGGCGATAGAATAAATTAAATAGCTTAATATTTATTATTTAATATTTTAGAAATATTAAATATAAATTAATTAGAGGAGTCTTATTAATATTATTATTATTATTATTTTAATTCTAAAGGAGTTTAGGAATTAATATAATATCAGTACTCTTTCTCAATCCTAATAAGATTAAGATATAAATTAATTAAAAGTGTTTAATTAATTAATTAAATAAAAACCTATTCTAATTGGATTAAGAGGGTTAACCTAAGATCTATATAAGAGAGTCTTATATCAGAAATAAGGTACGTGAATTTTTTCAAAGATTGGGAGTACACATATTCTATAGAGATAGAAACAAGGGTTAAGCCAATAACCCATCTTCCTGAGTTCTTCATCTTCTTTGGTGGATTACCGTTAGAGGCCAAACATTTGGGTGGCTGACATTGATCAAGGGAAGGAGCCACTACAGAGGAATCAAAGGAATCAAAGGAGTAGAACTTGTACCTGAGGAAGCTTGGATCTTCAAAGGTATAATTCCATCCTCTCCTTCTATGTATTGACTGATAATTGATGCACAAGAAAGATCATGGTAAAGGGTTTGTAAGAAAATTTTAAAATTTGATTTTTCATCTCTTCCGCTGCGTTTATGTAATTTGATTGCATGTTTATGTTTCTAGCAAACCCAACAGTGGTATCAGAGCCAATCTTGTGCTAATTTTCAGTTTATGTTATTCCATACATGTATGATATGCGATTGGATCGAGTTCTTGGGCAACAATTTTTTTTCAGATTCTGCGAAGCTGCATAGCTGCACCGGTGCAAGGCATTCTTGCTGCGCAGCTACGCCGGTGTCTGTTCCTGGTTTTCATGCTGCGCAGCTGCGCCGGTTCCCTTTGCATTCCTGGCGCAGCTGCGCCACTGGACATGAACTGAATTTTTTTTTGATTAGTTAAATAAATGGTTTATTTAATTAATAAAGGTTTAAAATAAAAATATTTATTTTATATGAAATATGATTTCAGAATTGCTAAAATTAAAGAGTTTAATTTGAAATTATTTTTGAATGAAATAAAGGAGTTTATTTTTTCAAAAACAAAGTTTAGCAAACTTTTGCCCATTAACTGATATTAATACATATATGGAATGAATTTACTTTCATGAGATGAATAAGTTTTATTGATACGTATGATGATATGTATGTTAATAAAAGGGATTAATTATGGACTATGACCAATGTGATTGAATTTTATTTTGGATAAATGCTTGAATGTATGAGTTTTATAAAATGGGGTCTGCGTACCTCGTCTTTTTTTTTTCTTATTGTAAATTCTATCTCTCTCCTATGTACTTTCCCTTGACTGTTGATCAAGGTTTTTATTTAAATGAAATAGTTTATGTAGTAGGATTAGTTAGAATTTTTGAAGAACTGGAGATCAAGAAGCAAGGATCGCTTGAAGACCCATTTGTATGGAGTCCGGGTTTAAATGTAATCGTTACGTTTAAATTTAAATTTTTGCACTCCTAGGTTTGACATTTTTGGTTCACTTGGTGGCTCTAGTGAATCAAACTAGAATAAAAGTCCATAATTAATCCGGGTAGAATATAGTATTCTATATTGCATGCTAAATATTATATATATTATATTTTATGCAAACATGCTTCGCATGTTTAATAAAATGATGCGTATTTTATATATATATGTGCATGCGCGCTAAACAAGATGAGACAAATAATAACAAACCCCTCAAAGAAATAATATTAAGTCCGAAGCGTTCAAATGATATTTGGAATATCCAACGTCGCCTTCTAACATGATTAATTAATAGAGTATTAAATATTGAATATGAGTTAGTTGTGCTATCCACAAGGCGAGTATTGAATATTTAAGATGTTAATTAATCACATTTGATGCTTATCAAGAAAATTGAATGATCTAGTCTTGTTGTGCTATCCACAAGGACGAACATTTTTCTTTTTTGAATTTATAGAAGTGCTAGGCTGGACTTAACTTAAATCATTTTAGTTCGGATGTGCACACACATGACCATTATGATTTAAGAGGCAAAATAAAAGGAGTTACATGGTGATGTAATTGACAAGAGTTGTCTACCTATTTATTTGTATATCGCTTGTTGTGCTATCCACAAGGTTATATACATTTGAAATGGGATCCTTAATCTCACTAGTAAATCTTTAATTAGATGTTGTCGAACTATATAAGTGAGGGTAATATAGTTTGATAAAAATAGTAGGAGATACCAATTTAAAATAAAGACCTAAATTTATTTTGGTATGCAAAGTTAATAAAATGAATGTTCGCTAAAAATGTTGTCTTTTCACATGCAAAATTTTAAAAATGTGAAAATCACTAATCTCACTACGAAGCATACTTGATGCAAATAAGCTTATCGGGCCGAATTATGAGGACTGGCTAAGAAATCTGAGAATTGTTCTCACTGCTGAAAAGATTTCTTATGTCCTAAATTCAACTATCCCTGAATCTGTTTCGGAAACAACCTCTGAGGAAGAGATTGCCACTTTCAATAAATGGCAAGATGATGCATCTGTGGCTCAATGCATCATGCTCGCATCCATGAATAACAAGCTTCAGCGTCATCACGTAAATATGGATGCTCCTGCTATGCTGCTTCACCTCAAGGAGTTGTATGGTGAACAGAGTAGGACTGCTAGATATGAGATATCTAAGGAGCTCTTCCAATCTCGGATGATCGAGGGCACTGCCGTCGAGAGTCATGTTTTGAAGGTAATCAATTTGATTGAACGCCTTGGACAGCTTGGGTTCGTCATGGATGGGGAGTTGAGTCAAGACTTGGTCTTGCAGTCACTCCCTGATACCTTCTCACATTTTGTGGTTAATTTTTACATGAATAAGCTAGATGTCAGCTTTCCTGAGCTACTTAACATGCTGAAAACTGCAGAAGGTCACTTCTCATCCAAGAAGAACCATGTCTTGATGGTGGATTCTTCCAATAAAAGGAAGAGGCCCAAGGTGTCTTCTGAAAAGAAAAAATCCAAGAAGGCTAAGGGAAAGGGAAAAGAAAAGGAACAAAAGAAACCTGAACCTGCTAAAGGAATGTGCTTTCATTGCAACGAGCCGGGACATTGGAATAGGAATTGCAAGAAGTTTCTAGCAGAAAAGAAGCTTAGAGAAGCTTCGACTTCCAATCAAGGTTTGTTTATGATTGAAATTAATTTTTCTGAAAGTCATAATTTTACTTGGGTATTGGATACCGGCTGTGGGTCTCACATATGTAACACTGTGCAGGGACTGGTCAGAAGTAGAAAGCTGAACAATGAAGAGGTGATCCTACGAGTGGGGAATGGAGCAAAGGTTGCTGCATTAGCTGTAGGAACTTATTGTTTAACAATGCCTTCGGGCAAGTCCATTTATCTTAATAACTGTTATTATGTTTCGAATATTATTAAAAACATTATTTCAATTTCTGTATTGGATATGGAAGGTTTCGACGTTATTATAAAGAACAATGGTTGTTCTATTTATAAAGACGATGTTTTATATGGTATTGGAAATTTGCGAAATGGGCTTTATATACTTGACTTGCAAGAAAATATATTTTAAATTGAACAAACTAAGAAAAGGAAAAGAGATGATATTAATTATACCTACATGTGGCACTGTAGACTCGGTCATATCAATGAAACAAGATTATCCAAGTTGCATAAGGATGGGCTCCTAGAGCTATCCGATTATGAATCATATCCAACTTGTGAATCTTGTCTCATGGGTAAAATGACTAAATCTCCTTTTAGTGGAAAAGGAGAAAGAGTTACAGAGTTGTTGGCATTGATTCACACAGACGTTTGTGGACCTATGACAACAAGTGCACGGGGTGGGTATTCTTATTTTATTACTTTCACTGATGATCACTCAAGATTTGGATGTGTATTTATTGAAATACAAATTAGAATTATTTGAAAAGTTCAAAGAGTTCAGAAGTGAAGTAGAGAAACAAACGGGCAAGAGTATTAAGATACTTCGATCAGATCGAGGTGGAGAATACTTAAGTGGTGAGTTTCTCAATTGTCTCAAAGAAAATGATATAATCTCACAATGGACTCCTCTAGGTACACCACAGTTAAATGGAATATTTGAAAGGAGAAATCGAACACTGTTGGACATGGTTCAATCCATGATGAGTTTTACCGACCTTCCAATTTCCTTCTGGGGTTATGCCCTAGAAACGGCTGCATACCTACTTAACAAGATACCTACAAAATCCACCCCAAAGACTCCATATGAGATATGGAAAGGGAGGAAACCAAATCTTAAGCATGTTAAGACTTTGGGTTGTCCAGCTTATGTCAAAAAGTTTGAAAATGATAAGCTACAGACTAAATTCGATAAGTGTAGATTTGTGGGATACCCTAAAGAAACCATAGGGTATTATTTCTATCATCCAACTGATCAAAAGGTATTTGTTGCGAAACATGCTGCCTTCTTGGAGAAAGATTTTATCCATGAAGGGGTCAGTGTGAGTAAGATATATCTTGAAGAAGTTCAAGAACCACAAATTATCACGGATCAAAGTCAGGTACCTAACCAAGTAGAAGAACCTACTGCACCACACCCTGTTCGTAAATCTGGAAGAGTATCGAAGATATCTACGAGGTATGGATTCGTTATAGAGGATGACGATGAGGTACACATCATGAATGATGATGATCCATTGAATTACGAGCAGGCTATGAGTAATAAAGACTCAGGGAAATGGCTTGAAGCCATGAAATCCGAAATAGACTCCATGTATGAGAACAAAGTATGGACTTTGGTTTCACCACCTAAAGGCATTAAGCCTATTGGGTGTAAATGGGTTTTTAAGAGAAAGACTGGAGCAGACGGGAAGGTAGAGACCTATAAGGCCCGACTGGTTGCAAAAGGTTTCAAACAAAGACAAGGAGTTGATTATGATGAAACCTTCTTACCAGTAGCCATGCTCAAGTCCATTCGGATTTTGCTTGCGATTGTAGCTTATAACGACTATGAGATCTGGCAGATGGACGTGAAAACGGCCTTCCTCAATGGGAAACTTGAGGAGGATGTGTATATGACACAGCCAGAGGGATTTATTTCAAAAGTTAGAACAAATCAAGTCTGTAAGCTACAACAATCCATTTATGGGTTGAAGCAAGCTTCTCGTAGATGGAACATTCGTTTTGATGAGACAATCAAAGAGTTTGATTTTATCAAAAACGAGGATGAACCATGTGTATACAAGAAGGTTAGTGGGAGCGCAGTATCATTCCTTGTATTATATGTTGGTGATATATTACTGATAGGGAATGACATTCCTATGTTACAATCAATTAAAATCTGGTTATCTAAAAACTTCTCCATGAAGGACTTGGGTGAAGCATCCTATATTTTGGGGATAAAGATCTATAGAGATAGATCTAAAAGGATGCTCAGCTTATCCCAAGGAATGTACATTGATACGATGCTAAAGAGGTTTAGCATGGAAGATTCCAAAAGAGGTCTTATGCCGATGAGCCATAGAATACATCTCTCTAAGAAACAGGCCCCAAAAACACCTGAGGAGAGAGACCGTATGAGTAAGATCCCTTATGCTTCTGCAATAGGATCTATCATATACGGTATGATATGTACTAGACCGGATGTTTCTCACGCACTTAGTGTAAAGAGCAGATACCAGTCGAATCCAGGAGAAGAGCACTGGAAGGCAGTGAAGAATATCCTAAAGTACTTGAGAAGGACTAAAGATATTTTTCTTGTCTACGGTGGGTCTGAATTAAAAGTCGAGGGATTCACGGACTCAAGTTTTCAAACAGACCAAGATGATAGTAAATCTATTTTAGGGTATGTGTTTACCTTGAACGGAGGCGCAGTGAGTTGGAAGAGTTCCAAGCAGCAAACAGTTGCTGATTCAGTGACAGAGGCAGAGTATATAACTGCAAGTGAAGCTGCAAAGGAAGCTGTTTGGATGAAGAAGTTCATAACTGAACTTGGTGTGGTTCCTAGCATTGGAGAAGCAGTTTCCGTATACTGTGACAACACCGGAGCGGTTGCACAGGCTAAGGAACCCAGGTCTCATCACGTGTTGCGGCGATTTCACTTGATCAGGGAGATCATTGAAAGAGGAGACATCACCTTGGAGCGTGTGGACTCTCAAGACAACATTGCAGATCCATTTACTAAAGCTCTAACACAACAACAGTTTGATCGCCACTTAGAGAAGATGGGTATGAGATACCATGGCGATTGGCTTTAGTGCAAGTGGGAGATTGATAGTAGTGTGCATACAAGCCAATCATGTATGATGATAAAGCACATACTTTGTAAACAATCTTATTTATTTATTAATAAAATATTCATTTAAGGCATTTAATTATCTACATGGTACTATTTTTAATAATATGTAAATAGCTCATAGTTTTAAGCAATGATTTTAGAATCATGATGAGATCATGCTAATGAGATCTAAATTCTTAGAAAGCTTAAAAACTAAAATAGTTCCCAATTGTGGGATTACTAAAATGGGGATTAGTAAATTTGGATAGATTGATACATATGTTACTTGCTCATTGGATGAGGATGACTGATCTCATGGTCATTTGTGTGGAGACACTAAAGCAAGTATGTAGGTGCTTATTGGAGAATAAGTTCACTGAACGTGACTTGCTATGGAATACCTAATGGAGTTTTACTCGCCTGTCAATAGAAATTCCTAATGTGATAGTAGTACAAGTGATCCTTAGACTTGAGATCATCATAGTATCTTGTATGTAACAAATTATACTTTGACTTATTCCTTAAGGCCTTTTAAGGCATATATAGGGTATGCTTGGGTATAATGAGTTACATATAGAGATAATGTATGATCAATAAAGAATCTACCACCTCTAGTAAAAGAGGAGATATGTCCTATGTGATTCGTTAAATGACAACCCAGGAATCCTTGGCCAAGGTAGAATGAAATTAGAAAGAGGTTTCTAATTTGCATTATTTGGAGTTGTACGTTTCCTAATCGAAATACATATGATTAAATAAATTAAGACTTGACAGTAAATCAATGTCTTATACTTAATTGGGACATTGTATGGTGGAAGGATTGAATTGTACGGTAACTATTAACTCACAGGTTCTTTTATGATTAATGTTGAAATCTATATTATCTGAAAAGTCATTGATCGCTAGGGAGGCTTATCCCTATTGTAGAATAAATGTTATTTATTTAAATAAATTATTAGTTTAATTTATTTATTTAAATAAGAGTAGAATTGTTCTAATTGATTTATTCACAATCGGTTTAATATGGAGAACCTAAACGGTCACACCATAAAAGGAAGAAGAATTATTTAAGAAGAAAATGGAATGATAGTAATAATGCATTAAATATAATTAATTTAATCTATGGTGATAGAATAAATTAAATAGCTTAATATTTATTATTTAATATTTTAGAAATATTAAATATAAATTAATAAGAGGAGTCTTATTAATATTATTAATATTATTATTATTTTAATTCTAAAGGAGTTTAAGAATTAATATAATATCAGTACTCTCTCTCAATCCTAATAAGATTAGGATATAAATTAATTAAAAGTGTTTAATTAATTAATTAAATAAAAATCTATTCTAATTGGATTAGGAGGGTTAACCTAAGATCTATATAAGAGAGTCTTATATCAGAAATAAGGTACGTAAATTTTTCCAAAGGTTGGGAGTACACATATTCTATAGAGATAGAAATAAGGGTTAAGCCAATAACCTATCTTCCCGAGTTCTTCATCTTCCTTGGTGGATCACTGTTAGAGGCCAAATATTTGGGTGGCTGACATTGATCAAGGGAATGAGCCACCACAGAGGAATCAAAGGAATCAAAGGAGTAGAACTTGTACCTGAGGAAGCTTGGATCTTCAAAGGTATAATTCCATCCTCTCTTTCTGTGTATTGACTGATAATTGATGCACAAGAAAGATTATGGTTAAGGGGTTGTAAGAAAATTTTAAAATCTGATTTTTCATCCCTTCCGCTGCGTTTATGTAATTTGATTGTATGCTTATGTTTCTAGCAAACCCAACACAACCACCTCCTCAGCAGGGAAGGCAAAGGCAAACTCAAATTGGTCAATCGTCAGGTGGCAACTCCAGGAGTCCAAGTTATCAGCCTCCACGATCTGATCAACAGCAGCTGCAACGTCTTTTCATGGCTGAATTTATTCAAAGGAGTCAAGGTCAAGCTTCTGGCTCACAAGGTATAACCTCTACTGGTCTTAATATGCCAGTTGGAGATTATGCCTTTATGACTAGACATGATCATCAAGAACCTCTGACCCGAGAAGAGCTAGAGGATATTGCATGGAGAGATGAAGCCTCAAGGAAAAGAAGAGTTGAAGAGCATGCCAACCCTCTAAGGAATATGAGGCAAAGAAGATAGAGATAAGTCTGAGCTTAACTGTATATTGATGTTTCTATGCTAGATTGTAATATCTTTTCTAACATCAATAAATTCATACTTATTCTCTAGAAATTTCAGTTGCTCACTGAAACACTAAGCCATATTTACTTTCTAGCACTCTGCATTTAGAAAATGATGCTATGATCTAAATCTCTTTGATTATGCCAACATCAAATAGGGGGAGATTTTTGAGAAATGCATATAAAAATTTGATATTAAAAGTAAATATAAATGCTTAAGTGTAAAGTCCTTCAATGATCATATGTACAAGGACTTAGATGATAGATCAAAATTGTTAGGTTGATCTGTGCTTTAATGTTTATCATTCTGTAAATGAATGTATAGAAGAAGGTTCAAATCTGTTAGGTTGATCTACTTTGAGTTGTAACTGTTAGACTTGACAGAATCGTAGTATTTTGAAAGCTAGTCTGCAGGAATCGTGGAGCTTAAATAAAGATGTCCAGAATCATAGTCTGCCCTTGGAAGCCACACTGAGAATCGTGGAGAAGATCCGAGCGCCTGCCGAGCTAAGTCAAGAATCGCAGTGTGCTCTCGGAATCGTGGAGTCTGCAAGACAAGCAAGCAGGAATCATAGTTTTCTAAAGAGCTTAAGAGGAATCGTAGTGTTCTCTATGATTAAGTCTGAGTCAAGCCTGTGCAAGCCAACATTTATGGTACAATAACCATAATCGTAGTGTTCCTCCAGTAAGCATCAAAGTTCGTAGTTCTGATGAAGGGATGAAGAGCAACAAATGAAGAAAGGCTTATAGCCGTTGACAAATTGATGGTCCCAATGAAGAAATATTCGTCCTTAGTCCAAATCGAAGAAGCATATTGAAGAAGCTAAGGAAAGGACTAAACCGCTTGCTGAAAACATCTTTTCAAGTGTTAGGTGAGATTACAGTCTGCTGTGTCAGTGGGCCAGTCGACTGTGCAGCAGGAAAGCAGGATGTCAACATCAACTGCACAGAATTGTCTGAAGCATTAAATGCTACAACGGATGCATTCAAGCGGAAACATTTTGAATGGCTCTTTTGTAAGAAAATCAGACAAGGATTCAGACTAAGGAAGCAAGTCAAAAAAAGAAAGAATATCAAGAGAAAAGCTCAAGAACACTCAACGATCAATTCTACGATCCTAAAAGAGGAAAGCTTGCTTCGCTACTCAGTTCTGAAGAACTGATGCTTAATTGCAACTGAGTAGCACACCCAAGAATACAACTATCAACTCAAGTGAAGTTCAAAGTTAGAAGGACTTGAAGAGTTCATGAGTGAACTAAGAGAAGTACCAAGTCTGTTGGACTTGAAGAGTTCAAAAGTGAACTAAGAGAAGTTCCAAGGCTGCTGGCCTTAAAGGAATTTAAATGATTCAAGTTGTAAGAGATATCCTTAGTGAATTTCCTACTCGTGGAGTAGAAGAGTGGACTAGGAGCCTTGTATGCTCTGAACCACTTAAAACCCTTGTGCCTCTTTGTATCTCATTAACTGCCATAACTGCTATATCTATTATAATTTCTATAACTGCTTATCAAACCATAACTGCAATATCTTAAAGGTGGAACAAACATATATTCCGCTGCTGTCAGTATATTCAATACTAACAAAGTATTTTAAATAGAAAATTTTTAAAATATCTATTCAACCCCCCTTTTTAGATAACTAACGTGCCTTTGGGAACTAACATAAGCAAAATCGTGTGAAATTAAAGTATTTACCTTTATTAGAGGATCTAAGGACGGTGCATACATACAGCTGGAGTAGTGCATGTCTAGTTTATTTATATCATCATTTATGTCGTGGGACTAATGCAGATACTTGCGATGTTGCAGGTTGTTTAGTTTTATTACAGGTAATGTTTTATTTGACTTATTTGTTAATAACATATTTATAAATTTTTAACTATATTGTGTAAATTATTCTTCTATGGTTATAGATATGGACTTGGGAGGGCTTTACACCTATTGCGCCGCGTAGAAAACTAGATCATGATGACATGCTTACAGACAGGCTATCAGAGTCTAGTTTATCTACGCAATTTCCTCTACCACGTAGGTCGTGGGGTGCAAGGTAATTGAAACTTATCGTTTGTTAATATTGAAGATATTTAATTAATAAAAATTATGTTATATTAGTTACAAAATTACTTTAGCATTAATAATTTTCTAAAAAAAATACAAAATGATACATTTAGGGTAACCAAATAAACTATTAACAATAATACCCCTTGTTGGTGGAACGTACACTATGCGCTAGACCGTGTTGCTCAACATATCATGCCAATCCACCGATACAGCCGAGACACACTGAGGGATGATCAGTTTGTTTGGCAACCATATATAGAAGATGTTTTGAATTTGTTGCCAGCATATTGTAATACTATTCAGGGCATGTTAGATGTCCACTGATATGTTTGGGGTGGTGGAATGGCATTATGCCAACAGATTGCTCCGATAATTTGGTATACAACAGTTCATACCTCGGGCAACAGAAAATCACACATATCTTCACAACATTACTGGTTGCTCGCATAAAAATCAGGAGGCACAACACTGCTTATACATAACGTTGTGGGGTACTAGGGAAACTCTTGTGGTTATTGGAGAGGATACATGTGAACATCCAAAGTGTGCCCCTGATTACATGCCTTGGTATTGAAGTGTTACACGACGTCAGATTTTAAATCCTAGGTTGGCTCAACAGACGACGGGGGAGTTCAAGGGGACACATGGAGCTACAACTTATTTGGCATATTATAAATAAATAAATTAATTAATTATTACACTATTATTTTTTAAATGATGCTTATTATTATTTGTTATAACTTTGCATAGACTAAAACAATATAATAAAATGCTGTAAATACGTTTATATAATTAACATTTTATGTACATTATCTTACAGGTTGAGAATCTTGCACGTGTATACCATACATTGGTAGAGGGATACAGTGTGTAAATGTAGATGATAACACAATTCATCATATTACTGAAGCTATGGCGCTCTGTACTACGATCCTTACTGATGTAGGCCAGTCACACTTGTTAAACAATCAACCAACTGATCCCGTCACACAATCTAGGGAACCTCACCCACGTGAACGTGGCAGGCGACGTACAGATACATCCTCAACACCGGTTTACACTGAACACGTACGGGGCGATATTAGAGGTCGTGAGGACATCCCGTTAACATCTCAACCACGCGACATCCCATCTTCATCTCGGACGCTGCAAGATGATGTAGAGACAGATTATAATATAGACTATGATCCATCTCATTTTTGTAATTCACATCATTTAGTATTTACACAACCATTCCCTAGTCCACTTTCATCACGTGGCGGAGTTCCATCTTCATATCAAGTGTTCCCTTCAATGCCGCAATTTTCACCTTTCCAGTCATCGACACCTACACCTCCACATGCACACATTCGGGAACCACGTAGAGGACCTCCAAGAGAGGCTAGGGATAAAGGGAGACCATGTGGTACACATGATCGGGTGCATAAATAGATAAGTTTAGATTCACGTGTGCCTATATTATTGGGTTAAATTTAGTATAAAAGTTTGTGACATGCTGACATATTTATGTTGTCTCAAATTCTTATTGTGTTCCCGTTAGAGATTTTAGTATGGTGACATATTTATGTTGTCTCAAATTCTTATTAACGTATAAAATAAATGAAAAATAACATGGTCAATTTTTATTGTGTTCCCGTGACCCAATAGTCATTTCATGCATGCTAATAGTCATTTCAATTGCCTACTAGTCATTTCATGTAAAGTCATGTGACTTTATTTTGACAAAATATTATTAATAATACTACTCCAATCTCTTAAAACCTCAAAAAATGTAAAAAAATGTACCCTTCGGATCTTACTTTTATTTTTTTTGGTTAAATTTTTTTTTAAAAAAATTAAACTTGTTTTAAAAAAATAAATTTAGAAGAAATTTTTTTTATAGAAAAAAATGTTTTTTTTTAAAATATTGAGTAAAGTGCCATTGATATTGGGAAGTATGACAGACATAGGAAAGTGTGATGTTTGGTAAATGACATACTCTACTATAAATGTAGGTCAAAAAATAAGGAAAGTACGTGATGTTTGGTAGGGAAAGTAGTCTCACACAGAAGTGTGATGTTTGGTAAATAAAAAATTTTAATAGTTCCACATAATGTACTTTGGAGATGTCCTATTTTGTACTTTTTGATATTACAACAAAAAAATTAGCTTTATAAAAAAAAGTGAACTGATTTGTTTGTTTGTTTGAGCAACATTCTGCCTGTACTTTCAATCTAAAAAAAATATTAAACAGTGAACAGTCACATTGAGCACTAAGATAGAGTAAACGATTTTTTATTAAAAAAATATTCAATCTAAAATTAGTAGTAGGAATACCAATTAATAATGTTTTGTCTTATTTTTAACTTAAAGTCAGACCTTGAAGTGGCGTTCAACTCTCTCCTGACATCTGCAACTTTCCTTTTTTTGTAATACCTAATGCAAATTTGAAGAGGACAAAGAAAAAAGATGGACAAAGAGGTGGCACGAAAAGAATCCACATAGAAATGGACATGTCCAATACAATTGTCCGTTATTGTGTGTGTGGACAAGAAGGACACACAAAGCGTAGTAAAAATTGTAGTAAAGTACCACATCCTCAACGTCATTAATGTTATATGTAATGGAATTTGATATGCGAACGAATGTAGTTGTGTACTATTTTTATCAATAGTTAATGTGTTGTACTTATCTTCAATATTTCCTTCATTTCTAACGAATACTTGTTCTTCATATCACTGCTTTCCTAATTTGAATGTCTTTTATATTTCAATATTTTTTATGTTGCTATAATATCTTTATTTGATCTTCTGAATTTTTTTAGAGACAAATGTTTTTTATGTCCATTCTATGTCATTGGCGTTGAAAATGAAAGGAGTATATAAGACTTTAAGTGGTTCAAGTCAAGTCTTTTAAAATTGTTTTATAAAAAAAACAAATTTACAACGCCAGTCAGTTAATTTTTTTTAAAAAAATCCAACGCCACTTCAAGTGGCGTTAAGTAGTCTGACATAATTTGAAAGCTTAAAAAAAAAGGGTCCAATGCCACTTCAACTGTCGCTCAAGTAAACCAATTTTTAAATTTGCTTTACTAATTTTTTTTTTCCAACGCCACTTCGAGAGACGTTTAAATAGTTTGGCATGTGATTTGAAAACTTTAAAAAAATAAAAGTTCCAAAGCCACTTTAAGTGAGAGTAAAAAAAGAGAGATAAAAAGGAAGACGAGGGATTGCTACTTTTATAGTTAAAATAAAGCATTAAATGTTCATGTATATAGCTAGACAAGGGGATTGTAGGCTCATGTGACATCTTTTTTTCATATTTGCTTTCAAAAGAAGTACAAACGCCACTTTAAGTGGCGTTCAACTCTCTCTTGACATTTGCACCTTTCCTCTCTTTTTTTCAAGTTTGCTTAACTAAGCAATTATTAGAAAATATATTAAAAAAGGGTTTCAACGCCATTTCATTTTGCGTTGGATCAAATTTTTTTTAATTTGTTCTCTAACGCCACTTCAAGTGGCGTTCAAAAAAAAACTTATCCCTGCCATCTTTCTTCAAATTTTCTCTATAAAAAAAAAATTGGTTCAAACGTAACTTCAACTGGCGTTCAAAAAAAAAAACTTAGCCCTGCCATCTTTCTTCAAATTTGCTTTATAATTTTTTTTTTGGATCAAATGGCACTTTAAGTGGCGTTCAAAAAAAACTTATCCCTTCAAATTTTCTTTATAAAAAAAAGAAAAAAAAAAGGTTGAAACGTCAATTCAAGTGGCGTTCAAATCTTTCTCTCTCACTCTCTCTCTTCAACTTTCTTGACATCTTTGCTTTATATAAAAAAAATCGCTTTCCTTCTTTTCAAATTTGCTTAATAAAAAAAATAAAAATTCCAACTAACGCCAATTCAACAGGCGTTTGGCGTTGGATCAATTTTTTCCCCTTTTACAAAAAAAAATTGTTTTTAAAAATAATTAGGAGAGTTTTTTTTAAAAAAATTATTTATTTAAAAAATAATCTGTTTAAGTTAATCTAATAATTTTCAGCCCTCCAACGCCAATTGAACTGGCGTTGTATTTGATTTTCAAACTTTAACGTCAATCCAATTGGCGTTTGGCCTATATTGAGAAAGCTTGGGAATTTTGGCTGTGATCTAGAAACTTGGGTCCGATTTAGTCTAATCTTGGAAAATACTCACCATTGTTGTTTTTTTGCAAACCCTGTGTAATTGATTTGAAGGATATGTGTGAGAATTTTGACAATTTATTTATAGAAAACAAACGTAATGATAGTGTCTTAGCAATTATTATTTGCCACGTATATGTTGTTTAGGCTTTGAGTGCTCAAAAATTTTTGGGTTCTTTACAGTAATATACAACAATTAGTAAGTAATTACAACATTAATGCATCCACAAAATAATTACAAAAAAGAGGACAATAAATTAGTATCCCTCAATTTCACATTAATACGGGACTAAAATCAAGGAGCAATAAATGCCGTACACGGCAGTTACCAAATGTGTGAGATCAACAACCAACTAATTGCCTAAATTCAAAATAACGAGAAAACATGGGAGACACAATAATGAGAAAACACCGACGGCGAGTCCGAGTAAGGACGACGATAGGAGAAGGCGAAATCAAACTAACAAATAGGAGATTCAACAGACGACTCTGGAGTTTCCAAAGACGAATCCGAAGTTTCTATAGCAACAGAACACTCAAGATCATGAAGAAATAAGGGTAAAATGCACAGTTGGCCCCTGATCTTAAGGTCATTTGGGTATTGAGCCTCCTTTTTTTGGTCAACGCAAATCGAGCCCCTTTTTTTCCTAAAATTTGGGTATTGAGCCCCCAGGCGCCACATGGGCATTGACTTCCTACGTGGCACTTCAGGCGCTGACGTGGAATATCTGAAATTAGCAATTTATAAATTAAATTTCCACATGTGTTTGCTGATGTGGCAATTTTACAATTAAATCTAAAAAATATGACCAGCCCCATGATTCGAACTCAAAACCTCCTCCCACTTGGAATCTAGGTCATCAAACCAACTGAGCTACAGAACCTAACTATTAAATTTGTTCAAGGATTAAGTTTTATAACAAAACAATTCTTTTTCCCATATTATAAAATCTTACAAACTCTAATATACTATAATTTATAACAAAAACACAAACCTAGAAAATATTTTATTATAATTATTTTATTTATTTTTTAATTTTATAAACTTAATTGATCTTAAGATTAAAATTCTCTCTTTTATAACTTCTACAAGGTAAAATGCAACTAACACATTAACACATGCTGCATTAAACATATTTTATTTTTTCATGCTACATTAAACATATTTTACAACTTTTAAATTCAAAAACACACATTAACACACCAACACACATACAAATTCAAACACACACACTAACACACCAAGAACACATATACAAATTCAAACACACACACTAACACATCAAGAACACACATACAAATTCAAACACACACACTAACACACCAAGAACACACATAGTATAGAGGATCAAAAATGTCTTCCACCTTACAGGGATAAAGATGGTACGCACACTACCAGATCCAAAGCAAAGCTCTCTACCCCATCACCATAAATTACCCTTTTGGCCATGAAAACCAGCTACTGTTTGACGCAGAATCTGGAAATGGGTTCTGAAACCCCAAATCGACGTGAGATTTCAGGGTAATCGGAGCCGGTGGAGAGCAAGAAAAGTCCGATGCCGAGTCGAATTTCGGCGGAGAGATTAATGGGCGAGTTGATCGGGTCACGACACTCGAGTAACGGCTTGAGAAGAGCAGAAAGCCACTTGCAGATCGAAGATGTCATTTTGAAGCATTGCTTGAATGAGTTGGGGTTTTGGGGAATGGCTGAGTTGACTCAGTCGACTCGCAAAGTGGGTTCTGCGCCTCTGCCGTCGTCCCCCGCCGGGGAATCGTGTTCTGCTAAATGAGTTCACTTCCGTTTTCTTGAAAAGGGGAGAAGAGAGAGAGGCGCGCAATCTCTATGGAGGAGAGAAAATGGTGGAGCAAAGAGAAAATATTTCCGATGGAATTGGAATTGAGGGGATTTGGGAAAGGAAAAAGATGGAGGAGAAGGAGGAGGAGTTGGGAGATTAAGGAGCTCTGGGATAGGAGATTAAGGAGTTCTGGGATGGCAGGCGAGATTCATGTTATTATTTATTAATTCATGTTGGTGAAAAGAATATTAAATTAATTAAGTTTATTACCAAATCCTTTTATTATTATTATTGTTGTTATTATGGTTATTATTATTATTATTTTATTTTTATTTTTATTTTTATTTTTATTTTTTTGTTGTTGGTAAAACTCCATATTTTTAGTTAATAAAAAGAATTTGAGAGAAGACATTTATAATTGGAGAGAAGACATTTATGATGGTGTATCTTAAATTAATGAGTATCTTTGTCTTTTAATAATATGGAAAAAACAATTGTTTTGTTATAATTTTAATTTATAAATTTGTTAATGTTAATTGTTTAATTTTTTAATTAATGTTAAATGTTTACTTTTTAAATTAATGTTGATTATTTAATTTGTTATCCTTTTAATATTTTGTTGGGAGAAATGAATTGATTTGGTATAAAACTTAATTCTTTTGTTAAAATGACTATAAATTTTATGTAGCTCAGGTGGTTTGATGACCAAAATTTCAAATTTGAGGTTTTGGGTTCAATTCATGGGTTGGCCATATTTTTGGGATTTAAGTCTAAAACGGCCACGTCAGCAACACGTGGAAATTAAATTTGAAAAATAAACCATGTCAGATATTCCATGTCAGCGTTTGGAGTGCCACCTAGGAAGTCAACGCACATGTGGCGCCTGGGGGCTCAATACCCAAATTTTCAGATAAAAAGGGGCTCGATTTACGTTAACCAAAAGAAAGGGGCTCAATACCCAAATAGACCTAAAGTTCAGGGGCCAACTGTGCATTTTACCCTGAAGAAATAAGAGGCTTGAAATCGGCGTTAAAGGATTATAGAATTACAGATGTAAGTAAACAATGTGTTTATGATTTCAGTTTTCAATTAGTAACTAGAAACAAAACTACTATAGTGATTATTGGTTGTTTATTGATTGGTTACATATTTGTATACTGAGGTATGTGACTTTGAAGTTTAGATGCATGTATTTACCCGTATTTACTACATAATCATATATTGGTTACCTTCATACAACTGTTTGGTCTTTAATTGGTCACAAAGTCAGTATACTGATTATTTTGATTGTAAAATGCATTGCAAAATGTGTTTTATGATCTGGTTACTAAGTACACATATATTGGTTACTGCCTAATATGGATTTGTTTATTGTATAGTGTTGATTTGGTTGCTGTATAATATTAATGTGTTTTATATTGATGGTTACTTATTAGCTACATTGGTTACCTTCATACAACTGTTTGGTCTTTAATTGGTCACAAAGCCAGTATACTGAGTGTTTTGATTGTAAAAATGCATTGCAAAATGTGTTTTATGTTCTGGTTACTAAGTACACATATATTGGTTACTGCCTAATATGGATTTGGTTACTGTATAATGTTGATTTGGTTGCTGTATAATATTATTGTGTTTTATATTGATGGTTACTTATTAGATATATTGGTTACCTTCATACAACTGTTTGGTCTTTAATTGTTCACAAAGTCAATATTCTGATTGATTTGATTGTAAAATGCATTGCAAAATATGTTTTATGTTTTGGTTACTAAGTGCACATATATTGGTTACTGTCTAATATGGATTTGGTTACTGTATAGTGATGATTCAGTTGTCAGACAATGGAGATGATTCTAGTTGTGCTTTATTTCAACGGAACGTGGATTGAAAGTAACCAATACAACAAATTTGAAGTTACCGGCCTACTAGTTCCATCAACTAATTCGTTCAGAGAAATGCAAAACTTGGTATGCAGTGCAATAAGGCTAGACACAAACACAACAACATTGTCAATCAAATTTCAGATTAGAAGCGACATTCCACCAATCAATTTGTCAGATGAAGCAACCTTCAGATTCTTTATGGAAGTCAGTAGAAAATCTGATAAACAAGGTAAGTTTCCACTTATTATAGAGAATGTATACAGCAGTGGACATACAACAATCTTGCAGAACTTGAGAAATGTAGAAGAAAATAGGATTCACGATGTAACGCCAATCAGATCAACACAATGGAATTTAGAACTTGTACCACTAGCAACACAAGATTACCAAATTGGAACATAGTATGCTGATCAGCTTGCCATCGAAGTTATTGAACAACAACAAGACATACAACATGGCAGATCATACATAGTAGAACAATCTAATAATGTCATAACAGATCCGAATGAACGTGAAGTAAAATTACATCAAACTTATAAAGACAAAAAAATCCTATCACAAGCAATAAGGCTACATTCAATCAAGAAAAATAGACAACACAAGGTTGAACGAACAAGTGGTAGAGAATTTGTGTTAATGTGCATAGATAATGAAAATTGCAGATGGAAGTTGAGAGCATCAAAGTTTCGAAAAACTAGTATGTTCAAGGTGAGAGAATTCAATGATATCCACACATGTTCAATCAACGTATTGATGGGAAACCACAGACAGGCAAATAGTGAGCTAGTTAGTGAATGCATAATGCACAGATTAACAAATCTGAAGAAAATATACACATCAACAGATATTGTGGAAGACATGATGACAGAGTATAATGTGTCTATCTCTTACCAAAAAGCATGGAGATTAAAGGCGAAAGCATTGGAAAAAGTGAGAGGAAATTCACACGACTACTCTCTCATCCCATCATGGTTACACATGTTGAAGAAAACAAATCTAGGTAACACTTGAAAATAGTTTATGAATTTTTTATTTTTACTTGGTTACCCAAACCAAATGATTTGGTTACCTTACTATGCATGTTTAGTTACCAACTGTACTATAAAAAAGTTATGTTAAAATAGTTTTTTTGTATATAATCAATATCTACACAAAAGCTTACAGTTTAATGATATTTTGGACACCATCTGCACCATAGTGAAAACATTAAGATGATAATTAGTTGGATACCATTAACCATATAAATGGTTACCCTCTACTACAAGTTTGGATATTGTATGCTACTTATAATTATACTAAAATTTCATATTAGGTTCCATCACAGCCCTGGAGTTGGAAACAAATGGTCGTTTCAAGTATCTATTCTTTGCCATGGGAGCATCCATTCAAGCATGGCATCATTGCTTCCCAATCATTGTAATTGATGGGACATTCATACAATCAACCTACGAGGGTACACTTCTGAAAGCAAGCACACAGGATGCAAACAGAAACATTATTCCGATTGCTTTTGCAATGGTTGACAGTGAAAATGAATTATCTTGGAGATGGTTTTTCGTAAATTTGAGAAATGCTTGTGGAGTTAGGGAAGGCCAATGCATTGTTTCAGATAGACATGAAGCCATTGTACAGGGACTGAATTTTGTGTTCCCTGATGTCATGCATGGTTTATGTACATACCATGTATTGAAAAATATAAAAAACAGATTCAGAAAGAGAGGAGAAGAACTCAAAAAAGCATACAACGGGGTTTGTAGAGCTTACATTATTGAACAATTCAACAAACACATGGGTGACCTTGATGCAAATGATGCTCGAATAAGGACATATTTGGAGAAAGAGGTTAAGTTGGAGAAGTGCACAAGGCTCCATGGGACTGTAAGCAGGTACTCGACAATGACTTCAAACACAGCCGAATCTATCAACAATGCAATCAAGGGAATCAGGAAACTTCCAGTTACAACAATAATTGAATCCATTTGTTGTATGATTCAAAGATGGTATTTTACAAACAAACAAGCAGCCATATCAACATTCACTACCCTTTCCACAACAGCTGAGAGAAGATTGCAATCTAATATCACTGAATCAAAGAAACTTAAGGTAACTAATACAACTTTTAGATTATTATATCAGACGTTACATTTGCATTTTATGGAAACCTCATTATTCATTATTGGTTACCTGTATATGATGAGAGGATTACCAACATTATATATAACTGCCATTCTTTCGATTTTTAAACAAACTAAATATTTATACATACTAATGATACACTTAAATTGTGTTGTAGGTTGAGACATCAAACCTAGTGATTTTCACTGTCTACGATGTCACCAAACAATATATTGTGAACATGGAACAAAGGACATGCACATGCCGTAAATTTCAGTACCATGAGATGTCTTGTCCACACACTGCTACTGTTATCAGCAAGAGAAATTTGAGCTGTTATGAATTTTGCTCAAAAAACTACTCAAAAACAACTTTGGTAGACACGTATTCAACTTCCATCCAGCCGTTAGATGATAAAGAGAATTGGGATGTGCCAGAAGAAGTAAGAAACATATGTGTAAAACCACCAAACACAAAAAGACCAGCGGAAAGACCAAAGATAGGGAGGTACAAGCATGAATCTGAAAACAGAATTCAAAACAAATGCAGCAGGTGCCAAGAAAAAGGACACAACAGGAAAACATGCAATAATCCACCAGTTTTAAAACCAAAAAAGGTCTGATATAGTACATAAGAAAAAAGAGTGTAAATACAAAAATTTATTGTTGTTTACTGTGAGTAACCATTAACCAGATATTTGGTAACCTTTTTGATGATGTAAAGTAACCAAAATTGTGTTACACAATATTGAATAATATTTTGATTTCTGATTCCATCATGATTTATCAATATAAAGCAAATATACACATTGAACAATTGGTAACTTTTTTGAAATATTTTTATATAAATTTGGTTACTCACACAAAATAAAATGGTTACTTCTATATACAGATTTGGCTACCAATTGGACCATTTCCAAAAAAATTTTTATAAGTAGGTACTTTATAAGTATCCATCAGCTAGATACATGGGCACTCTCACATGTACATTTAACACTTGATAACTGTTCTGATATAAGTTTATAATTATCTGATTACTAACAAAAACTAAAATGGTTACCCTTATATTCAGGTTTGGATACAAACTTCACCTTTCAAACTATTTTTTTAAATACATAATTTATAAGTGACCATCATCTATATAAATGGGCACTCTTAATTAGATTTTCTGATTCCATCATGATGACAAAGTATAAATAAAACATATACATTTAACACTTGATAACTGTTCTAATATAGTAACCAATCCAAACATAACTCACTAACCATAACAATCCAATCCAATCCAAATAATAATATAGTAACCAATGTATGAAGTAACAAAAATCATATAATGCAGTAACAAAAATGCTATAATGCATTAACAAAAACTAAAATGCATTAACAGAAACTATAATGCAGTAACTGTTCTGATATAAGCTTATAATTATATGGTTACTAACAAAAACTAAAATGGTTACTAATATATGCAGTAACTGTTCTGATATAAGCTTATAACATATACAGGTAACTAATATATGCAATAACCAATCCAAACAATAATATAGTAACCAAATGTATGAAGTAACAGAAATAATATAATGCAGTAACAAAAATGCTATAATACATTAACAGAAACTATAATGCAATAACTGTTCTAATATAAGCTTATAATTATCTGATTACTAATAAAGACTAAAATGGTTACTCTTATATGCAGGTTTGGCTACCAACTGTACCTTTCAAACAATGTATCAGATACATCTTATAAGTACCAAATATGAACCAACAAACAATGTCAAACCACTGGTGATATAATCAAATAAGTAATCCCATTTACAAAAGCTGCACTAAACATTAAAAACTCACTAACCATAACAAATGGTTATGGATATCCAAAAAAACCAATGTATGGAAAATAGTTTACAAGGAAAATACAATGACAACCAAACTAATAATAATCTGGGACAAATCTGCCTGGATATTTTGTATCAGACTCGTATCTCTCTAATTGCTTGGTCCTGGCATGCATGTAGAGGTTTACGCATAATTTCTTCCGGTACTGCGCAATGGGGAATGGTACAGGCATTTCAGCAAACTGTTGGTGAATAACATGCTCAGCAAAACAAATCGTGAACATCCCACAATCACTGCACAAACAAACAAAATAAAACTAAAATCATACTAGATGTAATAATTAAAAAAATGTAAACAATGTAAATCTTACCCCTCAATTTATTTAGGTACCCCCTTTGCAAATTCATGTTCAATTATATCTTGTTCCTCTTTATTACGATATGGTTCACTCTTGAAATCAATATCAGACCTATCCCTCCAAAAACCACTCTTCGCCAGTATTACGGGTAGGATGAAAATATAAGGCTCACACAGACATCCATAATTTTTGTTCATATTTGTGACCTGTTTGGTTGTAGAGAATTGTAAACTTTTAAAAGTCTGCGATGCACATCAAAAGTCAACAAAAATCAGTGCTCCGGAGATGACATGTGAATGGGGAACAACACGTAATTAATATTGACCCATGGTGTGTTCACATCCAGGAACAATCCACGGATGTATTCAGCAACATCACCCTCCCCCGACAATATGCTCTTATCTGCATTTTTTTGATAGTATTCATCGTACAGAGCAGTGATCTTCGCATGAAACCAACAATCTGTGGTCGTTGCCCTTATGTGAACACTGTCAGAGTGTCTGGCCAATTTTCGAATGTAGTATAATGAAATGTTGATGTGCTGAACCAAAAAAAAAACCAACTATGCAATGGCTATTTGATTCGATATGTGGCGATTTAGTATTTCCATAAGATATATACAGTTGCTGAACAATACAACTCTATCCTAAAGGTAACCAGCACTGTTAAAACTAGTTACTAAACCAGTTAACTAAGGTAACCATAAATATCACAACAGAATTTGAAAAAAAGAAGAAGAACTCACATCATCATCTAGCCACTGTCCAAGAGTCTTCAACTTGTAGAACCACATTTTGGATGATATTGGGACAGACCCAAATCTAAATGCAGGTTCAATCTTATCGTTCCGGGAATTTTTCAATCCTTCAATATAAAAGCATATTAGTATACACACTAACATTAAAATTTACCATATTAGTATACACACTAACCAAATCAGAATTGAATAGTCATTAATAACAAATTTAATCAACCTCTATATTGTAAACAGTTACCTGGTAACCAACAAATAATAACATAGTAACCAAAACTCCACATTGAGGTCACATTAACAGTAACCAAAACATAATAAAATAGTAACCAGGTTATAATATAACAATAACCAAACTATAATTTGATAGTAACCATAACATAATATAATAATAACCAAACAGAAACATACCTTTTCCTGTTGTTTAGGCCAATCTTAAACCATTGATTAAATAATTTATCTTCATAACCTGATGGCATTGCCATGCATACATTAGGTAATGCAGAAAGACCTCTACGTATTTGAGTAGGACCAATAGCAGTAGAAGATGAACCAGCAGAACCAAACTTCATTGTGTATGGACTCCTCAAAACGGCATTCTTCACATATTCACGAACCGGTCTATCACCAGGTTTATGGGCGCGTCTCTCCACCTCAGCACACTGAGCTATATCCTGAGTAGTTAATACCAGTTCATCAAGTACAGACATGCTTTCAGCCTCGAATTTATCCCCATTTATCAATTGGCAAAAAAGATAACAGATACAATTAGATTTTCAACCCAACATATGCAGGTACTAATATATGCAGTAACAAATTCAATCTATAATATAATGCAGTAACCAACCCAACATATGCAGGTAACTAATATATGCAATAACCAATCCAAACAATAATATAGTAACCAATGTATGAAGTAACAAAAATAATATAATGCAGTAACAAAAATGCTGTAATGCATTAATAGAAACTATAATGCAGTAATATCAATACTATAATGCAGTATCCAATATATGCAGGCAACTATTATCACCAGAAATCAATACAAATTGACTGAACAGTAACGACTACCTATAATGCAGTAACCAACCCAACATATGCAGGTAACTAAATAGTAACCAAAACATAATATAATAATAACCAAAACATAATATAATAGTAACCAAAACATAATATAATAGTAACCAAAATATGATATAATAGTAACCAAACCATAATATAATAGTAAAAGCCTAACTATAATGCAGTAACCAACCCAACATATGCAGGTTACTCATAAAATATAAAATGGTTACCTCTATATGCAGATTTGGATACCAACCAATACAAACTGACTGAACAGTAGCAGACTAACTATATTGCAGTAACCAACACATAATATAATAGTAACCAAAACATAATATAATAGTAACCAAAATATATTATAACAGTAACCAAACATAAACAACATGTAATCAAAACCAACATATGCAGCAACAAATTAGACATATGCAGGTAACTAATATTTTAAAATAACACTAACCTCAGCAGCAACATAAACAACAAGCTCTTTCCCAGTTGATTTGCTTAATATATCAAAAGATGGCATGTTATTGCTCTTGCCAATCTGTGAAAAAAAAAAAAAAACTAATTAATCATTAAAACAAAAAACATATAACACATAAAAAAACAAACAAATATGTCTAACCTTTTCATCATCTCCATCCATATTAACCCCGGTAGGGGTAAAAACAACAAGTCCTCTCCCATAATTCTTAATCAAAGTATCAACAGTCGGCTGCTCATTTTCATTGCCAACCTGTTAAAAAATAAAACACTAAATAACCGATAAAAGAAAAAACATATAACACAACAAAAAACAGACAAAATATGTTTAACCTTTACATTATCTTCATTGTCATTATTTTTTCTTTCAAACTGGTTCGACATATCCGAACCATGACCTACATCATGTGACTCTTCCAACGTAACATCATGATCTACATCTTTAACAGTCTCAGTTTCATCACCATCCTTCTCATTGACTTTCGACCCATCGTCGTCATCATCCTTCTCATTTACTTTCGAACCATCGTCATCATCGTCCTTCTCATTGCCTTTCGACCCATCGTCATCCTCATCATCATCGGCATCCTCATCATCGGAATCATCATCATCATCATCTTGTCATCGTCATCATCATCGCCTTTTTCCCCACCTCGCTAATATTAGATTGGCCACGTAGCTCCTTTCTAATAATGAACCTTATCTCCCTGCACATCTCAACTTGTAAAATACGTAGTTTATTCCTCAGATCAGCCCCCAAACGTTCAATATCTTTCTTAAGTTCAGTCACATTCTTTTCCAAAGGCCTAAATTTTTTTCCATCTTCCTATCAACATCATTCCCATTGAAAAAGTGAACACCGCCCAAATCCAAACGATTCTTCTCCTCGGCCGTAGGAATCAAGCTTTGTATCCTCAGCTGAAAAACATTAAGAACAGTTTAATATACCATCTAACAAACATTGAACAATTAAAAGAAAAAAATAATACATAAAGAATCATAAAATATAATCAGTAACCAAATGTATATATAAAGGTAACCAACTACATTGTTATTAGTAACCTGCATAAAATATAATCAGTAACCAAATGTATATATAAAGATAACCAACTACATTATTATTAGTAACCTGCATAAAATATAATCAGTAACCAACTGTATATATAAAGGTAACCAACTACATTGTTATTAGTAACCTGCATAAAATATATTCAGTAACCAACTGTATATATAAAGGTAACCAACTACATTGTTACTAGTAACCTGCATAAAATATAATTAGTAACCAACTGTATATATAAAGGTAACCAACTACATTGTTATTAGTAACCTGCATACTTGTCCAGAACCAAATACTAGATCGTTTAGCTTGTCATTTTTGGGAGCCTTCACTAATTCCTTCCATCTAAATAATCGAACATCCGACGGATGCTCGTCATTATAGAAACCCCGAACTTTAAGTGTCGGAATGGTTTCAAATAAGAAAACTTGAAAAATATACGGCAGCCCATTCAACTTGTAAGATTTACAATAATGCTCCTTATAAAAATTGTATATCCAACCCCCATCATTTCCCTTCTTCAAATGTCCCTTCAAAGCATTTGATAAAGAATATTTTGTATGCTCAAATGCAACTTCCCCCCATGGATAACAATTAACATCGCCAAAAGATAGAAAGTTAATCAATGCCCCATCGATATAGTTATCCGAAACAGTAGATAGAATGAAATTACAAACCAACAAAATAATAGACATCCTCACAGCCTCATCATCATCATCAAAAACTTCCCCCCGGTATACCCTCCCTATACTACTACGTGTCACAGCCTCATTCCCAAAAAACCTTTCCACCAACAGATTTTCCATACCCTTATATGCAGATATATCCTCCGCGCCTTACCATCTCAAACCAGAAATCAAACAGAATTCTGGCAAACCAAATCTAATCCTTTTCTCTCCGAACAGAAACCACATTTCACCATTGTCCCTTTGATGAACCTCCCTCACAAGAGCATGGTGAATAATCTGTGAATACATTTGGTGTTCACTGAAATCAAGAAAATTCCCAAAACATGACAGCTTAAACTTTTCCAACTGAGTTTGGTTCAATTTCTTCATAATCAAACTAGGAACTTCCATGTCACACCAATATATGATTTTCCCTGTGAAGTTTCTATGGCGTTCCTGATAATAAAGATCCCAAATCTGCAAATACAATACATTACCAAATAAAAAACATTAAAAAACACACTAACCAAAATCAGAATTGAGCACTCATTAGTAACCAATTTAATAAATCTCTATATTATAAACAGTTACCAAGTAACCAACAAATAATATCATAGTAACCAAAACTCCACCTTGAAGGCATATTAATAGTAACCAAAATATAATAAAGCAGTAACCAAAATATAATAGGAAAGTGACCAGAACATAATTTAATAGTAACAAAACAGAAACATCATATAATCAAATCCAATTTAAGCAACCTATATATACTAAACAAATACATAGTAATCAAAACATAATATAATAGTAACCAAAATTTTCTTTTAGGGCACATTAATAGTAACCAACACATAATATAATAGTGACCAGATCATAATATAGCAGTAACCAGAACATAATTTAATAGTAACCAAACAGAAACATCATGTAATCAAACCCAATTTAAGCAACCCATGTATACTAAACAATTACCTAGTAACCAAAACATAATATAAAAATAACCAAAATCTCACATTGAGGGCACATTAATAGTAACCAACACATAATATCATAGTAACCAGAACATAATATAGCAGTCACCAAACCATAAAATAATGGTAACCATAACATAATATATCAAACCCAATTTAAGCAGCTCATGTATACTAAACAAGTACCTAATAACCAAAACATAATACAATAGAACCAAACTTTACTTTGAAGGCACATTAATAGTAACCAACACATAAGATAGTAGTGACCAGAACATAATATAGCAGTAACCAAAACATAAAATAATAGTAACCAGAATATAACTTAATAGTAACCAAACAGAAACATTGAGGGCATATTAATAGTAACCAAAATATAATATAATAATAACCATAATATAATATAGCAGTAACCAAACCATAAAATAATGGTAACCAGTATCCATAAACAAATTCACCATTAACCAAATAGAACAACATCAGTTACCAACACAAGTTCACAAGTATCCATAAGCAATTAATAATTCCAAATTCTTAAAAACATTTAAATTAGAACACCTTTAGACGTTTTTGTCTGGGAATAATGTTCCGGCTCTGAACATCATCTTCACCTTCATTCTCGGGTTTAATTGCCTGAACTTCAAAATCAAATTCCAACTCCTGCACTTCCTTAGACTTGACAGAACCATGTCTCACCAATTTATTACCCTTCATAGGGGATTTGTCAACTCCCTTTTTCCCCTTCCTTGGGGACTTGACCACACCAGCCTTCACAATAGTAAAATTCTTCAAATTCTTAATAGAATCATCCTCTGTGATTCTTTTCCTCTTGCCATCTTTCTTCCTTGTATCAACCATCCTGTACAAAACATAAATAAAACACAAACTCTGTTAATAAACTACTTTAATAAATAACACATTAAACTAGTGAGCCAAATACTCACCTATAGACTGTATATTAGATTTTGAATTCCTTCCCTGCAACCAGTAACGAGAATAAAATGAAGAAAATGAACTAGTAACCAGTAACGAAATCGAGTAAGGACAAAAATGAAGAAGAAATCAACAAGAATAAAGCGAGAAAAATAAGAAAGCAACCAGTAACGATCACTATAGAAGCAGAAAACATAGATAGAAAAAAAGAATAAGGGTTCCCAATATGCAGAATAAGGGTTTCCAACTAAAGAGTCCTATAGTAAACAAACCAGCCAAATGATAAGGGCGATTATCGTGCAATTCAAAAAAACTGATCCAACCAAAAATTACGGGAACATTTTTTTAATTAGAACACTTATTTACCATGTCAGCAGCACTCCATTATTAATTATTAATCACCTAAATTAAAGGAATACTAATTACATTAATTTTGTAAATAAACTATTAAAAATATATTAATTTTGTAAATATTTTCTAGATGCACTGTTGTTGTAATTCTTTCTAAAAATGTACTAGAAAATGTAACTGTTCCAAAAAATTTACCCTGTGTTGGGGCGTGATTATTTGGGCCAAAATTATATGGTAGGTCAAAGTCCACGTGGAGTTATTTTAACCCATGTAGTAACGTTTTTGGTAGTTGAGTGGTTTGAGGAATTAAATATCCCTAATTATATTTGGTCTCTAATCCCTAAGGAAAGTGTCAAGTTTTAAACCGACTTCCTTTCCTTAAGGGAATTATATTTGATCCCATTATAAGGAATTATACCTAATGAGGATTTCCAATTCTATACGTGGAATAACTCTATGGAGGTGGTGAGATCACTATAAATACAAGGTTTTATCCTGATTCTAAGTTACACACAATATTATTTTCTAGCACTAGAGTATTCAACCTCCATTGTTAAAACTTATTCAGCCTGTACTTATTCTCACACCGGAGCTATCCCTCGGTGGCCCAAGTCGTCAAGCTTTGCGTGTGTTTTATTTTTGTGCAGGATTTAACGCACTTTGGTGATTAGGACGTGTGGACGAATCTTGGCGTTAACATTGGCGCTAGAAGAAGGGCTTTCTAGTGTTACTAAATTTTAATCACAACAGGAGTTTTCTCAGTTGGAATCATGGGGAACAGCAAGACAGTCTCAGGTATTGGACAGTCGACGGCGGGAGGAACCTCTCAACCCAGAGGGTCAGTCAAAGACAGGTTGTGACCATCCAAAAGTATCCAGGTCAGACTCAGACCACACAGTCATTCGGTGGGGCCCAAAGATGTTAACAGGGAAGATTTTAGGCGGATGCTATTTTCAACGACCAACAAAGAAGCAAAAGCCAGGGGCCGTGTAGGGGACACACCGTCCTAAACACGACTCCGTGATGATCAGGACGAAAGGAGATCAGCTTTGGAAAAGAAGGCACAGGAAACAGATGATGAGTTAAAAGCCTTACTGCTACAGAAGGAGGAAATTACCAAATAGATGGTTCATATGATAGAAGAAGAGGATGACGCCTCCAACCACAGACGAAGGCGGGGGCGATCGCCAGCCAGACAGTCCAGGACATGTCGTCCAGATGATACCAGGCGGACCAAGAACAGACTTTGGAGTCACTCTCGGGACAGAAGCAGATCAGGAGACCGTACGTCTGGGAATCGGTCCAAAACATATTTTTCAGAAGGCTCCCGGCACAGAGGGAGCAGACAACGATGTCATTCCAGGGCAACTAGTTCGGAAGGAAAAGGGTCGGTCACACCGAAGAAGACAGAACTCACCTCGAAAGAGTACACCTCCGAAGACTGGTGGGGTAGAGGCGCTGGCCAAAAAATTAGAAGAAATTCAGAAGGAGTTAGTATAAGTCAAGCAAGCGAAGGGGAGTACGACCAAAAAATCTTCACCGTTCTCCCCCGAAATTGTTCGAGAAAAAGCAGATCCAAGCAAAAAGCTCCCCTAAATGGAAAGTTATGACGGATCGGGGGACCCTTATGAACATAACCAGGCATATGACTAGTTGATGGATTATTATGACTACTCAGATGCGACCAAGTGTCATACATTTATGACGACCTTGAGGAAGGATGCCAGACAATGGATGATGAAATTGGCTCCGAACTCAGTTTCGTCGTGGGAAGAGCTCTGCGATAAATTCCACACTCGGTTCGACAGTAATAAAAGGAGGGGAAAAAAGACCAGATCACTGTCTCAGATCCAACAATACTCGAACAAAACTTTGGGCCAGTATGTGAAGCGGTTCCGAAAAGTAATTGGCCAGGTGGCGATTTTGAACAACCTTCAGGTTGTGGGACTCTTCCTGAATGGGTTGGATCTCGTGAAGTCAAAAAGGTTGGTAAAAAAGCTAATGTTCAATCATCCGAAGAGCTTGGCCGAAGCTTTTGAGAAAGCTGAAGGGTTCATAGTGGTGGAAGAGGCGATGAGTAGCCTAAAACAAAACACATCAGAAAAGTCAAAGGATAAGGAGAAGAATAGTAATAACAACAAATCAGATGGTTATCAGAAGAAGTACAATAACAACAACAGCGGTTTGGGAGGAGGACGTCCACCTTTCCCGAACCCGAGATTTAATAAAATTTACACCAAGTTCAATGCGGATCGATCCACCATCCTGGAGTATATGAAGGACAAGTCTTACTTTGAGCCACCCAAAGACAACATCAAGGGGAACAGAGGTAATATGAGTAAATATTATGATTACCATGGGTCGGCTGGACTTTACACGGAGACTTGTTGGGGTCTGATGGATTTGATTGAGAAGAACGTTCAGAATGGAGCTCTGGTTCAATATGTCGCAGGACGGGATACTTCGAAGTATTCAGTTTTTTAACGAATATTGTTATGGGTGTTTGATTTCTTGTTCAGTTGCTGGGGACAAACATTTATTTATGGAGTTCGATGGAATATGTTCAGTTCCTGGGAACGAGCATTATTGTTAATGAAGCTCGGTGGTATGTTTAGTTCCTAGGAACGAACATTATTATTTCTAGAGTTCGGTGATATGTTTAGTTCTTGGGAACGAACATTATTGTTTCTAGAGTTCGGTGGTATGTTCAATTCCTGGAAACGAACATTTGTTTATGGAGTTCGGTGGAATATGTTCAGTTCCTGGGAACGAACATTATTGTTTTTAAAGTTTGGTGGTATGTTCAGTTCCTGGGAACGAACATTTTTTTATGGAGTTCGGAGAAATATGTTCAATTCCTGGGAACGAACATTATTGTTTCTGGAGTTCGGTGGAATATGTTCAGTTCTTGGGAACGTATATTATTGTTTCTGGAGTTCAGTGGTATGTTCAGTTCCTGGGAATGAGCATTTGTTTACGGAGTTCGATGGAATATGTTCAGTTCCTGGGAACGAACATTATTGTTAGTAAAGTTCGGGGTATATTCAATTCCTGAAAATGAATATTATTGTTTTGGGGACAGTAGAGTATTCAGTTTTTAACGAATACTTAGTTTTATTTGGTTTAAGTATTTAGTTCTGCGAACGAACTCTTTTATTTTACATGGGTGTTCAGTTCATCGAACGAGCTCTTTAACTGTTCCTCGATTGGATTCTTCGTCATATAAGAAGCTATGTGTGCAACTCTTCGAAAGGGTAGATTTATTTTTGTTAGTTCCTAGGGGCACAAAATAGATCTAGAAGGGGGGTTGAATAGATTCTTTTAAATTTTAAAAGCTTTTTCCATTTCTTTTGTATTGCTAAGTAATTAGCATATGACAAACATAAGAATCAGTTTATGCACAACGGAATAAGTTAAAGATCCCCTTCAAAGATATCTTGTAAAACTTAGTTCTAATATTAGTTTAGGTATAAGTGGTTATAGCAGTTATAGCAGTTATAGTGGATAATGTAAATGACACAAGGGATTTTAAGTGGTTTAGAGACTAAAGCTCCTAATCCACTCTTCTGCTTCAATAAGCAGGGATTCCACTAAGGAAATGGTAACTCTTGAATCACTAAGATTCCTTCAAGGCCAGCAGCCTTGGAACTGTAGACTAAGCCCAGCAGGCTTAGAATCTCTTGTACCCTCTGGTACTCAACAAGCCCAGCATACTTGACTTTGATTTAGTTCCTAGGACAAGGACCCCTCAGGCCCTAGTTGTTTGTTGATTGTTGTTGGTGCTGAGCTGCTAAGATGACTTTAAGCTTGTTCATCTTCTGGTACTTAGCATCCTGGTGTGATCTTCTAGTATTCTGCATCGAGACTGGATCACCATTAATGGACTGCTAAGTTGTACATGAAGATCGACATCCTTGAGTACTTAGCAGTCTATCACATATTCCTTGGTGCAGCTGATCTTTGTTGTTGATGCTTGACTTCATCTGATTTCAGCTTTGCACACTATCACCATTGAAGATTTGCTAAGTCTTTGCACTTTAGGTAGACTCCGTCTGGTACTTAGCATCCCTTGATCACTGAATAACTTCTGTACAGATTCTGCTCTGTAACTACTTCTCTTCAGCTCAGGTTGTCCATGGTGAATCGTAGAGTGGCTCTGGAGATCTGCCTTCTGGACTGCTACTCTCTCTCTTGTCTTCTTGGCCTTCTCGGCTCTCAGCACAGATGCCATTGTGGTAGGCATTCTTCTTGGTGTTGAGTGAAGCCTTTAGCAGTTGAAGCTCTTTGTCAAATCTGCTTCACTGCTACTATTGTAGTCTCACTGCCACTGAGACATTTTCTGTTAAGCTCTGTAGAACTCTCGTAGAGTCAACAACAACTCATCTTTGAAGCTTCAGATGTTATATACTCCTCCATCATCTTCCCATTGGAAAATAGCCATTGGAAGCTATTTGAATTGCTCCAAGGACTCTGAGTTATTTGGTACAGACTACTGACTTGACGTGACAACACCTTTTTGACTTTCCTGACACAACAGTCTGCTATTTCACCTAACACCTCTGAGCAGTCACTTTCAGAAATCAGGTTGGTAGTCACATTAGCTTCTCTTTTTTGTTTCCCCGATCTGAACTAAAGTAGTTGTCTTCTTGCATCGATGCTCTCAATCAGTAACGTTTAAATGTCAATCTTCATATTGAGTCATTGCTAAGACTTAATAATCAGATGACTGAACTCCACAATTCTGATGCAGACGACTATGTGCTTGATCATAGTTTGTCTGTTGGTCGTTGCTCATTGACTGGTTTTGACAACACTACGATTCTGAGAGTGTTCTTTGGATTGACAATGTAAAACCTCTCGCTCTTCACTCTTGCAATGCTTCAACGATTCTGTTTACCTTGACTTGCATCAGGAACTGACAACTTGTCTGATTTCTTTGGCCCTTCTGGTTTGCAAGACTCTTCTGATTAGTCATGCTCAGCACTCCCAACATTCTGCTCAGTGATCTCCCATTCACTCTTCATGGTGAGGCTAAGCACAAATAATCCTTTTCGTCTGTTCTCTATAGTTTGACCAATGTCACTGTATGTGCTTCATCAGTTCTTGTTGTTTGTTTGGCAAACACTATGATCGTAGTCACCACTACGATTGTTGTCTTCTTTTGGTTTGACAGACACTGCAATCGTTGTCTTCCTTTTTACAGTCACTTCATTCATTGTCTTCTAAAGATCGCTTGTAGAAGACTTCCCTCTGAATGGCTTCACTTCTCAGTCAGTCTGTCATGCTAATAGAGTTGGTGCTTCAATCTTCTGATTGCTTGCAGGCCATTCAGAAAGTGCTCTTTGATCCCCTTCAATTAGACTGCTTTCTTAACTTTGATTACTCCTACCAGAGAGAGATTTTGTTGAAGACTTCAAAAATGCTCAGCTGTTGAGAATTGTGTTGTCTCTACGATTCTGCCTTGGCAATGTGAGCATTTGACTGACTACGTCTAAGCCTTGTTCTGCAGACTGCGATCTGGCTTTGGCTTCTGCAGACACTACGACTCTGAGAATAGATCATATGACAGACTATAATTTTTTCCTTAACATCTGTTGTCGCTTGACTGATCTGCTGTGATAAGTGCATAATATTCATTTATTTTTATTCCTTTATATTTAGTTTATTACATATTTTATAGTGTATATGGACTTATTAAGATGTTTATTGATTTCAGGAGGAATTAGAGCTAAAAGGGCTGAAATGATGAAAAAGGAATAAGGTTGTGGGTTTTTAAAATCCAACTCGGTAATTGCATGCAAATGGGCTTTCATTACCCACGATCATGCACTCACATGTGGGCCATGAAATAAGCAAAGCAAGCAGCTCACGTTCCTAACTTGTAAAGGGTTCCTAGCAAGCCAAAAGTTATTCCTAGCAAAATCCGTGGGAATCATAGATGTCATTGGAATGTTGCATTAGAAGCCACGTCACCAGCAAGCAATTAAAGGAGATACTATACTAATACAGCATTGCTTGCCAGCTTGTGGGTCACGTGCATGCGCAAGGTTGCATGCATTCAGAAATTAATAAGTAGCTCACGTGCTTGACTAAAGGAAATTGATTCAGCCTTATTGTTTTCCTTATTAAGTGGGCGGCATGACCATGCAAATAAGGCTGGGCAGTGTGTTACCCCGCTGGGCCGGGGCATTTACATTGAGGATCCCCGCTGGGGCGGAGAAGCGCTACAAGGAGCTGCTGAATTCCTTTTGTGATTCGGATTTGGTGCAGTGACATGAAGTATTAGGGCTGCGTTTATAATATTATAAATAGGGATCTCTTTTCTCTTATATTTTCACCTTTTGATTCATTTTTTATTTTAGATCTAGGATTGCTTGCAAACTTGGATCATGTCAGGCTAGTTTTTTTATTCAGTTCTAAAGGGAGGTGGAACCTTGTTACAAGTAATTGATTAATTGAGTATTATTATTTATTCCTTCTTGTGTGAAACTTCTTCTAATAATCTATTTTCATTGATTGCATGCTAATTGATCTAATTAATTTGATATGGCCAATTGATTTAATTTAATCATTATCATATGCTAGATTAAGATTGGTATTACGTGTAATTGATATATGTCTTCATCACAAGTAGCAAATTAGTGATACTAATTGTGGACAAGCTTTTGTGTATTGCTAAGATTGTCAGAAAACAAGTTAAACGAATCGAGCTTATGTGTTTGTTACTTGGATTAGCCTAATTCTGTATTTCTTAATGCTTCTATCATATTAAATCTAGAGAGCTTGTTCTAGGTTGTATGCTAGTTGAATCTGGTGAAGAGCTTGTTTCATACAGTGAATATCTAAGGTGAATTTCGGATAACAGAGCTTATTGTTATCTAGAGCTAATAGTTTCATTGAAAGGTAAATAATAATAACTTGATTAATTGATTGATGTGCTCGGTGAAACTGAACTGCAAAACTGAAGTTTTTACATATTTGGTTAATCTCATTATTTAATTCTGTTTTTCTTAGTTTAAAATAATTTCAAAAATCCCCCATCTTTATTTTTTATTAAAATAGTAAAATAAATCTAAAACAAACTTACTCTCTGTGGGATCGATCCTTACTTACGACTGTGCTAATTATTTAAATTTATGAAGTGAAAGTGAGGTTAATTTTGGAGTGTCAACGGCAGCTCTCAAATTTTGGCACCGTTGCCGGGGAGTATTATTTGTTTTTGTTTATTCTTTGTTTTCATTTATTTTTATTATTTTCTTTTCCTTTTTATTTTATGACTCAATCCTCTCACTCTATTGACTTATATTTTGATCAAGAGATAGAGAAAACTGCAAATACAGAAGAAGCTCTTGTTCCATCACTTGTAGAGGAAAGATGGTGGTGCCAAACAATAACAAGACTTTAAAAGAATTAGCTACTCCTGATCTTGATCAACCATCATTGTGTATTGAGTATCCTACTTTAGATGTTTCTTTTGAACTTAACTCTAGACTAATTCGTCTTTTGCCTACTTTTCGTGGTCTTACAGGTGAAAATCCATATAAGCATCTAAAGGAGTTCCATGTGGTGTGTTCTACGATGAAATCACAAGGACTGACAGAGGAGCAGATCAAGCTTAGAATTTTTCCATTCTCATTAGCAGATTTGGCTAAAGACTGGTTATACTATCTTCCTTCAGGATCAATACAATCATGGACTGATATGCAAAAGCTATTCTTGGAGAAGTACTTTCCTGCTTCTAGAGTTATTAACATAAGGAAGGAGATATGTAGAATCAGTCAGTTCAATGGAGAGACTCTCTATGAGTATTGGGAAAGGTTTAAGAAGTTGTGTTCCAACTGTCCACCTCATGGAATTGATGATCATCACTTGATTCAGTACTTCTATGAGGGGTTGCTACCAATGGATAGAAGTATGATTGATGCAGCAAGAGAAGGAGCACTGGTAGACAAAACTCCAGAAGTTGTGAAGAACCTAATTGCAAACATGGCAGCCAACTCACAACAGTATGGAACTAGGATGGATCATACTCCTCAAAGGGTGAATGAGGTAAGCACAAGTCATATTGAGCAACAAATTTCTGATTTAACTGCTTTTGTTCGACAAATGGTTGCAGGGAATATGCAACTAGCAAAAGTATGTGGAATTTGTTCAATATCCAGACATACTTCGGATGCTTGTCTAATACTATATGAGGATGACATTGTTCAACAAGTCAATGATGTGGGGATATTCTTAGGACAACATCAACATCAAAATGATCCTTGGGCAGAAACTCACAATCCAGGATGGAGAGATCATCCCGACTTGAGCTACGAAGGTACTAGGCCACCAATGCAACCTGTCTTTTCAAGTATGCAGCAAGATTTTCAGCAGACTCAACCTCGGTACCGCACATATACCGAAGAAGTACTTACCAATTCTGGACCATCTCTTGAGGATATGTTCAAAGCATTCATGAGTCAGACATAACAGTTCTAGCAAGATACAAGGACTTCTGTTCAAGAATTGAGGAACCAAGTGGGTCATCTTACAGCCACGGTAAGGAGGTTGGAATCTCAAGGTTTAGGGAGGTTACCCTCTCAAACTATTAAGAACGAAAATGTAATTACTCTGGGATGTGAAGATGAGGAGCGAGAGGAGACAATGCTTGCTTCAGAAACGGGCAGTAGTGCTATGTGTGACAATGAAGTGAACATGAAGTTTGATGAAGAAGAAAAAGAGGACGAGCTGATGATTTCTATAGATTTTCACAAGGAGGATATGGATGGTATAACTTCATCGGTGCAAACAGCGAAGACACTAAATGATAAACACCATAGGACCTTCACCATGGAATTGGATGAAGCAAATGTCCAGTTCGGCATTCATGAAGCTAAAAGGTATCTTGGTAATATTAATTTTATTTTTGCTACTGATATTGTGGACTATTCAGTGCGAAAATCTTTTGATCGAATATAATTATACAAGGAGGATTTGATGGCTAGAAAGGAGCAAGATCATGAAGTACAAAATGTTTCTAATTTAGAGATGAAACTGTTACCAGTCCAATTGAAGTTCACAAGTCCAATTACATAGAATGAGAAGGATGATGTCAAGCCAATGACAATAAACAAGGGCAACTACTTGGGAGGCAACCTAAGAAATCAGATTTGATTTTTCTAACCTTTACTATTTAGTTTTTTTTATTTGCATTTGTTCTTTCTTCTTTGCATGATTTTCTTACATTGGGGACAATGTAAGGTTTGAGTGTGGGGGGGGGGGGGGGAGATTTAGGTTTTATTTTATTTAGGGATATTGATCCGATTTTGATAAGAAATTTGAAAAATTGATGCCTTGTGAAATTTTGAAAAATTTGGGTTCCATGAGTCTATTTGCTTGTGTTCGAAGGTTAAATTCAACAATTGGAAATCAATGCTAAAAATTCAAAATCTGTTTGATGCTTAATTGGTTAATGATTGAGAAAAACTAAGTCATGATCCTTAGTAATTGATTTGAATTGAATTTGTGTCTCATGAGTACTTGAACATGTGATATATGCATAGTTGGCTTAGTTATCTGTGGAGTTGTTTATATGCACTAATCTCATGCTCTAGAACTATTGAACTGCTTATGCTTTTTGCAAGACCATGTGAAAAAAATCAAGAAAACTAAAAATCAATAAATTGTGAAAAAGAGAACAAAAAAGAGTAAAAGAGAAGTCATGTGGTGGGATGAGATGGAGCGTAAAACACACTCTCCCATAAACACGTTCGAATAAGTGAGATAGAGCATAAAATGCACTCACTTACAAAAGAATGATTGAGGAAGGTGAAACGGAGCATAAAATGCATTCACCAGAAACAAAGAGAAAAAATGAAAGGGTCCTGGTAAAAAAAATAAAGCAGGAAAAATATGTTTTGAGTTTTTGAGTGGTGTGCACGGTTTTTGCTCCATGGTAACTATATTGAGTAAGTGTGTGGATCATAGAGGAGGGCTTATGTGATTACAATTTAACTTAATAAAATTCATTGGTAAAATGGCAAGGTGGTTATCTTGAGTTGATTAATGAAACGTTGATCATGTTTTTGTGGGTTTAGTATTGATAATTATGATTTGATCTTAAAATATTTTGACGTTATGGTTGAGTAGTGTTTTTGGGAATCAAATATTTGGTTTACACGAGGACGTGTAAAAAGCTAAATGTGGGGGGATTTGATAAGTGCATAATATTCATTTATTTTTATTCTTTTATATTTAGTTTATTACATGTTTTATAGTGTATATGGACTTATTAAGATGTTTATTGATTTCAGGAGGAATTAGAGCTAAAAGGGCTGAAATGATGAAAAAGGAATAAGGTTGTAGGTTTTTAAAATCCAACTCGATAATTGCATGCAAATGGGCTTTCATTATCCACGATCATGAACTCACATGTGGGCCACGAAATAAGCAAAGCAAGCAGCTACGTTCCTAACTTGTAAAGGGTTCCTAGCAAGCCAAAAATTATTCCTAGCAAAATCCGTGGGAATCATAGATGTCATTGGAATGCTGCATTAGCAGCCACGTCACCAAAAAGCAATTAAAGGGGATACTATACTAATGCAGCAATGTTTGCCAGCTTGTGGGTCATGTGCATGCAAGGTTGCATGCATTCCGAAATTGATAAGTAGCTCACGTGCTTGACTAAAGGAAATTTATTCAGCCTTATTGTTTTCCTTATTAAGGCTGGGCAGTGTGTTACCCCGCTGGGGCGGGGCATTTACATTGAGGATCCCCGCTGGGGCAGAGAGGCGCTACGAGGAGCTGCTGAATTCCTTTTGTGATTCGGATTTGGTGCAGTGACATGAAGTATTAGGGCTGCGTTTATAATGTTATAAATAGTGATCTCTTTTCTCTTGTATTTTCACTTTCTGATTCATCTTTTATTTTAGATCTAGGATTGCTTGCAAACTTGGAGCATGTCAGGCTAGTTTCTTTATTCAGTTCTAAAGGGAGGTGGAACCTTGTTACAAGTAATTGATTAATTGAGTATTATTATTTATTCCTTCTTGTGTGAAATTCCTTCTAATAATCTGTTTTCATTGATTGCATGCTAATTGATCTAATTAATTTGATATGGCCAATTGAGTTAATTTAATCATTATCATATGTTAGATTAAGATTGGTTTTACGTGTAATTGATATTTGTCTTCATCACAAGTAGCAAATTAGTGATACTAATTGTGGACAAGCTTTTATGTATTGCTAAGATTGTCAGAAAACAAGCTAAACAAATCGAGCTTATGTGTTTATTGCTTGGATTAGCCTAATTCTGTATTTCTTAATGCTTCTATCATATTAAATCTAGAGAGCTTGTTCTAGGTTGGATGCTAGTTGAATCTGGTGAAGAGCTTGTTTCATACAGTGAATATCTAAGGAAATTTTTGGATAGCAGAGCTTATTGTTATCTAGGGCTAATAGTTTCATTGAAGGGTAAATAATAATAACTTGATTAATTGATTGATGTGCTCGGTGAAACTGAACTGCAAAACTGAAGTTTTTACATATTTGGTTAATCTCATTATTTAATTCTGTTTTTCTTAGTTTAAAACAATTTCAAAAATCCCCCATCTTTATTTTCTATTAAAATAGTAAAATAAATCTAAAACAAACTTAATCTATATGGGATCGATCCTTGCTTACTACTGTGCTAATTATTTAAATTTATGAAGTGAAAGTGAGGTTAATTTTGGAGTGTCAACGACTGCTCCCAAATTTTGGCGCCGTTGCCGGGGAGTATTATTTGTTTTTGTTTATTCTTTGTTTTCATTTATTTTTATTATTTTCTTTTTCTTTTTGTTTTATGACTCAATCCTCTCACTCTATTGACTTATATTTTGATCAAGAGATAGAGAAAACTACAGATACAGAAGAAGCTCTTGTTCCATCACTTGTAAAGGAAAGATGGCGGTGCCAAACAATAACAAGACTTTAAAAGAATTAGCTAATCCTGATCTTGATCAACCATCATTGTGTATTGAGTATCCTTTTTAGATGTTTCTTTTGAACTTAACTCTGGACTAATTCGTCTTTTGCCTACTTTTCGTGGTCTTACAGGTGAAAATTCATATAAGCATCTAAAGAAGTTCCATGTGGTGTGTTCTATGATGAAATCACAAGGACTGACAGAGGAGCAGATCAAGCTTAGAATTTTTTCATTCTCATTAGCAGATTTGGCTAAAGACTGGTTATACTATCTTCCTTCAGGATCAATACGATTATGGACTGATATGCAAAAGCTATTCTTGGAGAAGTACTTTCCTGCTTCGAGAGTTGCTAACATAAGGAAGGAGATATGTAGAATCAGTTAATTCAATGGAGAGACTCTCTATGAGTATTGGGAAAGGTTTAAGAAGTTGTGTTCCAGCTGTCCACCTCACGAAATTGATGATCATCACTTGATATGCTGTCTCCAAGATTCTGAACTTGGCTTCCTCGACAGACTACGGCTTCGAGAAAGTCTTCCTCGACACACCACGATTCTGCCTTATTTTTTCTAGGCAGACTACGACTTTCGAGAGTGGCTATCTTTACAAACTGTGATTCTGCCTTGATAGACTCCGATTCTTCCTTGTCTCTTCTGGAAGACTACGAAGGCTGGTGTAGTGCTCGACGATCAGACTGGCCTATCTATTACAATTTATAAGATCAACCTAACAAGCTTGATCTTTCTATTCATAGTCCTTGTACATTGTAATCTTTTGAAAGACTTTACAAAGCTGTTCGTTTATGGAGGATCAACCTAACACATTTGATCTTTTCATTCTAAGTCCTTGTAAATATGTCTAACATCTATTAAGGACTTTACAGCTTTTATCAATGCAGACATATTTGCGTATTCATTCATTAAGATCATAATCAAATCTTATATAAATAGGAATAACATTCTCATGCATATTCCTAACAATTTTCATTCATTGAGAAAAATAAGTACAAAGTGATAATTACATTGCATGTTCAGAAATACAAAAGACATGTTAAATAAATAACTACTGCTGTGGAGGATCATCTTCGGGGTTATCTTCAGTTTCATCTTCATCCCCATCTTAAAAAGAATCAAGGATTCAGTTTAGCAGCAGTGAGTTTGATCTTATCTTTGCTTCGGTCAGCTTCAAAACCTTCAACGTACATCTAAATTATTTTGGCCGAAAGCTCAAAGGATTTTCGATAGTCTTCGCAGATCTGAAGTCAAAACTCTTCGGTCAAAGCAGGTCCCAGTGCCTTGTACTCTGTGAATTATTTTTCTAAAAGGTGCATATTTGATGGGTCATTTCCTCCATTTTCTCCAGATCGAGGTTCTGGCAGTTAAGGGTTTGGATAGTTTGCTTCAGTTCTTCGTTTTCTTTTGTTATTTCTTCACATTTTTTGAAGGTTTTCCTTTGGCGTGCCTTAGATGCTGCTGCTTCCTCCTTTAGTTTGGCAATATCTGCTTGTAGGCCTTCGTAAAAGAACTCTATGTTGGAGTGAAGACTTTTTTCCCTAGCTAGTGCGGCCTGTAGCAGTTCATTTTGTGTTCGGGTAGCTTTTTCTTCTGCTTCAATTTCTTTATTGCAGCGGATGAGACATCCGGAGATGGCTGCAGCCTGAGGAAATTGCTTCACAGTTAGAGATATATATATATAATTTAGGGAGGCCCTAGTAAACAAAGAAGTTCGGCAAACTTACTCTGCCTTGGTGCATCATTTCAGTGAAGACGAGTTTGGTAATGGATATGTCTTCGAAGCGGGGTTCGTTAGAGGGAAGGACAAAGTGGTCGAAGAGTTCGATTGGATAGTCTTCGGTGGCGTCTGGCCAAAGGGTTGGGGAAGAAGGGTCGGTCTCCTGGCTTCGACTGGGGGAAGGTTGTTTTGGTGGGGAAAGAAGACGTGGAGGAGTTTATTCAGGAGATTTCTCAATGCTGGCTTTCTTGTGTGGTGGTTCGGATGAACATTTCAAGGGTTCTTTCCTTTTCTGTCTTTGGTTTAGGTTAGGGTTTGATGCTTTGGTTGTGATTTCGGTAGAAGGGACTTTCAGCGCTTCGGAAGTAAGGGGTGATTTTGGCACGTCTCTTCTTGACTCGGAGGATTTTTGTCCTTTCGGATTGTGGCATATCTAGAAGGCTTTTGGTGGGATGTGGGAATATTTTGGGCATCCAAGTTTACTTAGTGGCTCTCTTTTTGATTTGGAAAGAGAATGATTTTTCGGATATAACTTCACGTGGTATTGTTTCAGTGATAAGTGGAATGTCCGAGGTTTGGGGGGTCTCCTCGTCAGCTGGGGGGTATTGGATTTTTCAGAGGTTTTGTCGGCAAGGAAATCTTCTTAATCTTGTCTTTCAGCAGACGTTGGTTTGATGAGGGATACTGCATTCAGAGATCACATCTAGTTAGTTGGCAATCAAAAAAAATATGGTTGGAAAGGAAGGTTTTAGAACTTACGTTTATGGTCGTAAAGCTAGGCTTGTTTGGTCAAAAGGTTGTAATTCCACTCAGCCATCAGCAGCTTTTCTATCAGTTTTGCTTGCTCTAGGACTCTTTTCTTAGGAGTCTCCCCGATGGAGATGTTTAGCCACCCATAGGAGGCCCAGTCAAGGAGTTTATGGGTGTCTGGTCCTTTGGCGAATAACCAATCTTTGTACCATCCTTTGTTTCTTGAAGGGGTGTTCATTATGGATCGCTTCTCGATTTTCTGGGTGGGTTTTGGTGGTTGTTTGCTCAGGATTTCAAAGCCAGGTTCTCGGGATCTGGTCAATTGGAACAAGGCAAGGAAAAAGTCGATCGTGGGAGGAATGCCTGCTTCGTGACAGAAGGCTACAAAAGGAATTATGTTGATATAGAAGTTCAGCACCAGCTGAGCGAAGTCGATGCCAATAATCCCTAACAGGGTAATGATGAAAGTATGGAGTGGTAGTCTAACACCCTTTTCTAAAAGGATGAGGGGTATGGCGGTCCAGCCATCGAGGCAGTGGTACATGCGGTCGGTGGCCGAAGGGGCTTTGAGTTGATGGGTGACTGGGATGCGGTAGTGCTCCCTGATGGTGGCGAGGTCAGAGTCAGTGATATGAGAGGGGGTGTTAGCATGTGGGAATTTTGACTCGTCAGAGTACTCGCGTATCATTTTCTGGAAATCGGTTTCTGTTTTGGTTAGGCTTGAGGTTAAAGAGGAAGATTTGGTGGTAGTAATGGTTGTGATGGTGGAATCAGTAGTTATGGCACTAACAGTAGGGTTTGGGTTGGTGGTAGAGGAGGATGTGGTGGATGTTGGTGAAGTAAGGATGGTCGAGAGGGGGATGGCGCTGATGGGCTCGTCGCTGGTAGATGAGGTTGTAGTTGGAGTCTGAGAGGAGGCCATTGGAGAAAGTTTGGGGTCGTTCTTGCAGGAAAATTGATGTTGTTGAAGAATAGGGAGAGAATGATCTGAGTATTTGAATCAAGTGGGTAGAGATATGTTTGACTTGGATGGAAGGTTTTTAAGTATGATGACTTTTCAGTTTCGCACAAGTTTTGAAGAACGGCTTATTAATGGGTTGTCATGATTATGAACGTGGGGAGGGGTTGAAGTGTTATGTGTTGTGCGGGTTTCCGAGGATGTTGGGCTTTGTGGCATTTGTTGATAATCATTGGGTTTGCTTAAGTATACTCTTTAATTAAATGTTCCATTCAACTGAAGACTGAAGGGCAATGTTGGGGCGTGATTATTTGGGCCTAAATTATATGGTGGGCCAAAAGTCCACGTGGAGTTATTTTAACCCATGTAGGAACCTTTTTGGTAGTTAAGTAGTTTGAGGAATTAAATATTTCTAATTATATTTGGTCTCTAATCCCTGAGGAAAGTGTCAGGTTTTAAACCGACTTCCTTTTCTTAAGGGAATTATATTTGATCCCATTAAAGAATTATACCTAATGAGGATTTCCAATTCTATACGGGGAATGACTCTATGGAGGTGGTGAAATCACTATAAATACAAGGCTTTACCCCGATTCTAAGGTACACACAATATTATTTTCCAGCACTAGAGCATTAAGCATCCATCGTTAAACCTTATTCAGCCTATACTTATTCTCACACCGGAGCTATCCTTCGGCGGCCCAAGCCGTCAAGCTTCGCTTGTGTTTCATTTCTGTGCAGTATTTGACGCGCTTTGATGATTTGGGCGCGTGGACGAATCTTGGCGTTAACACCCCGACTTCTTAAAAAAATAATGATATTTCCATATGAGTTTTTCTCATATAGAGGTGAGACTCATCCACTATTCATGTGAGAGAAATCATGTGAAAATATTAATTTTTTATGTGGCAATATTAGTTCCAAAAAAAATTGTATTTCATCTGTTCCAAAATTAGTGATACATTTATTAAACAATGACTTTTAAGGATAATTTTTTATTCTCAAATATAGTTTTAGTATAATAATTTCTCTATTCTTATTTATTTGACGTTTTAGAGTGTTGCATACTTATTAAGGAAGCCATGTGGGTATTACCACAACTATCCTTGCATAAATTAAGAAAATATGTATAAAGTTGTCTAGATAAATGAGAGAAGAATTATAAAAAAAAATAGTTTAGGGTAATATAGAATAATTAATACTTCCTAAAAATTTGGTAACGTCAATATATAGAAAAATTTTGAATGGGCTAAAACGCCTAATAAATAAGAATGGAGGGAGTAATATTAATTAAGAATTCAACTGTAGTGATTTACCATTGGAAATAATAGTAAAAAAATAATGGCAAATTAATAATATCATGTCATTTTATAATTTTAAAATAAATATATCTCTAATTTTGGAACAAGAAAATGTTATGCTAAAAATTATTTGCATTGTAGAATACTTTAATATATTTCCAAGTAATTTGAACATCAAAATTCCGGACACTTATTATAATATAAGAAAAAATGGTGTAAGGGACCTAGTACAAATCTTAGGATTATTTTCTTCTTATTCTCTTTCATCTAGGACTTATATTAAATTCAGAAGGGTTAAATACATTTATGTCCCTCGAAGTATGACCTATTTTACATTTGTAGTCCTAATGTTTAAAACTTTACATTAGTATACTCTAAGTACACTTAGGTAAACAAAAGTGACCCCAATAATTTTTTCGACAAAAAAAGCACTTGAATGCTGGCGTGTCACCGAAAATGCGTATTTTTATAATTTTCAACGTATTTCACTGTATTTTACCATTAAAAAAATTAATACAATATATTTTTTACATATTTATTATATATCAGAGGGTAAATATGTCAAAACACTTTATAAAAATTAAAATACAAAATGATAATTAGTTTTTTTGGGTATGGAACATTTAATTAGGAATGGATTAGTTTTTTTAAAATAATAATTAGTTTGTTTGTATTTTATTTCTAATTTGTATATTTTAATACTGATAATATTTGATTTTGATTTTGTATTTTAATTTTATAAAGTGTTTTGACATATTTACCCTCTGATATATAATAAATATGTAAAAGATATACATATATTAATTTTTTTAATGAAAATTATAAAAAATACGTATTTTCGGTGACACGTCAACATTCAGACGATTTTTTGGCCGAAAAAGTTTTTGGGGTCACTTTTGTTTACTTAAGTGTACTTGGACATGCTAATGCAAAGTTTTAAACATTAGGGTCACAAGTGTAAAAAGCGTCATACTTCGAGGGACATAAGTTTATTTAACCCAATTCATAAAGTAGACTATATATGTGTGTCATTTGGAATTCACCCCATCAAAGAGAAGATGTTGTTAATTCCCTTGTTTATGAAGTCGAGCTGCGCGGATGAAAGATCCAGTATATGGTTGTGTTGGAGCAATTTCAGTCCTCCAGCGGCAAGTTGTTAGGCTCCAAAAGGAAGTAGATGCCACAAATATGGATCTCATGCGCTATACAAGCAATGAACTTGTACCTCCTGGCAGGAATGGATCTGTTAAGGGGGAAAATATGTAGGTTTAGAGGCGGAAACAAATATGTAAGTAAATAAATTTAAGGGGGCAGATTAATGGAAGAGTTAAACTTGGAGGGAGAAAAAAAAATTCATTCATATTCTAAATACAAGTACAGTCTGTACAGACAAACGTAGATTCATTCTGCTTCTGTTTTCTAAATCTCTGCCTCCGTGGTTTCGCCACTACTTCACATCTCCATTCTTCTACATCTCCATATTGGATGAGCATATAATTTTAGTGTTCAAATGGAATGATGCAACTGTGTCGAGAATTGGATTTGTGTCAAATTGTTTTTATCAATTTGACACAAATCCAATGGTGAGATCCAATGGTGGGAAGAATGTGAATCGGTAGTCATGGATCAGCTGGAGGTTCTTTTAGTCATAATTCTGGTATGGCTTTTCCTTACAACAACTATCAATGGAATTATAGCCCTCCGGGAGATAGTGGTACTGATGGAGACAAAAATGATAGTGTAAGACCCCAATTTTTACGAAAAAAATTGAATTTCCTCTATATATTATTTTGAAATAGTAAGGGGTTGATTTGATTAATGTGGTAAGTTATGGGTAAAATGCGCAAATATTTTAAAATAAGTAAGTGGTTATAAAATATTCATTGTTGTCGGGAAATATTCGTTTGGTCGTGGAATATTCTTGCTGTCGGGGAATATTCGTACGACGGCGCAGCTATTTGTGGGCCCTATAACGGAAAAATGTTGGATGAAGAAAACGACAACAATGAGTTTTCTATAAATAACGGCGTAACGGTTACCGTTAACACTGTTGGAATACCCCATGGTTAAAGTTATGTAATACGCGTTGTTGCACAGTAGCACACGGTATTGCACAGTAATTTTATATTATTATTAATTCAATAATTGTTACTGCACAGTATTTCCCATTATCAGATCAATAATTCATATTATTTGAATAATATTATTAGATAACATTATTGGCAATGTCTAAGGAAGCTCTGTCTAGGAGAGGTTTGGTCACCTAATTGCCCGCCAGTAAGGAGAAATCTTTATCGAAAAGCCCCCTCTTTCCTGGGAACAATCTGGTTGTCAATATTGTAGTTCTATAATATTATTTATGAATAATTAATTATTGATTTATATGATAAAAAAATATTTATTCATTGTGGATATAAATAAAGGAATTAATGTTGAGATATTTTATCAGTGTTTTGTCGGTATGGAGGTGTGGAAAATCATCCGTATGTGAATTTCGGTCATTTTCTGTTTGGAATTTGGAAAAACTTTCTTCTACAAAATTGTAGAGAATTAAATTTCCTATGGAATGAACATAAGATTTGAATGTTTCTGATAAAAGAGCTATTTATTATGAATTATTGAAGTTCTGGAATAATTAATTTTTGGGGTTCTAAATATTTTTTTCACAAAAAATGTTTTTAATGTGGGTGGGACCCACTTGTGTGCTGATGAGAGTGATGTGGTGTGCGTAGGAAATTTTTTTAAAAAATATTAATATTTTATTAAATTTTCTGCTTTGGCGTTCTAAGCATTTTCCTATAAAATAGGGTGCTTAGGTTAGAATTGAAAATCATACCAGTATCAGAAGTTTTCTCTCTCTATAATATCGAGCGTATTTTTGTGAGTATTTAGATACTTTGAGTGTTGCTATACAGTGTAAGTTTCTTTCAACATTATATCCGATATTCCAATTAGAAGTACTATTATTTTGAGGTAAGGGATGTTATTTTTTTCGTAAATGATGTTATTGCTTTCAATATCATTTCATCAAAATATTGGTATGAATTTTATTATGAAATTTTTACCTTTTTCGTCGGGATTACTATTCACATATACGGCACTATTCACGAATACGGTACTATTCACGAAGTATAATTTTTCTTATGAAAATTTTTACCTTTTTATGTCGAAGTTACTATTCACGTATACGATACTATTCACGTATACAACACTATTCATGAATACGGTACTATTTACAGAAAAATTAGATTTTTTTTTCTTTGTCCAAGTTGTCTATTATGGTTCCTATCTTTGATTGGATCCAAGTTTTGATCTTCATTCTTGAATTTTGCTCCACAGTCGATTATTATGGAGTATTCTTGAACTTGGATAAACTAAATTACGAATCCCTAATCTTTGTCCTTTATCTCACTAGGTTCGTTATTTATATTGTTTTTCATCATCTACAGTCCTAAATGGTGATATAACTGAATATCTTTGGCCTGTAGTGCAAAGATGAATAATTTCTTGATGAATATCTTTGGCCTGTAGTGCAAAGATGAACGATTACCTGATGAATATCTTTGGTCCGTAGTGCAAAGATGGACAGGTGTTGAGATGAATACGACTAACTGGTGATACAAATGAATATCTTTGGTCCGTAGTGCAAATATAAATATTTGAATTGAGATATATATTGATTGACAGTGATAAAATATTGATGATGAACTTTTAAATCATAGAATATAGTAGACATCATTTTCTACTTAATTCTTCTGATAAATTGTTATTTTCGCTGCAGTTGTTGATCTAAAACTTGTTTCCCATCATATTTTATCTGATTTTGTTGAAGACTAACGATAAATTGTTCTTTATTATCTTAGTCATAATATCCTTTACTGGGCTAGTTGAGCTCACCCTTTTCATCTATTGTCCTCTTCAGAAAATGAGAATGTTGTAGGGACTAATCGGGGAACAGAGTGATGGGCAGAGTTAGAGCATGCAGTAGTAGTCCTCACTATTTCTGTATAATAGTGTGATAATAATTATAACTATTGAGGACTGAATTTGAGTGTTTATATTTCGTATTATATACGATTTGTATTGACACTCATAGCTTGTATGGTCGTCCTGCTCGCGATCTCTTGATATAAAAGATTGTATTTGAATTATGTACCATATATTTGACGACTCAGAATGGGTTGGATTGACTGGACCTATTCTGAAGGCGTCACAGATAGCATGCGAGGCTGACTGGGTGAAGTTGACAGAAAATGAAATTAGGCTAAAAATGAGAAACAGGATAGTACTGAACTTATATTAAATTCAGAAAGTAGGATATATATTAAATTCAGAAAATATTTGCAATCATAACAATTTTTGAAACTAATTACATATTTTAGTTCCTGAGACGCTATAGTACTAATATGGCAGAAAAAACCTGAGAAACCTCGCCGGAGAAGATTACAAAAAAATATTTCCGGTCAATCTCATCTCTGCCCTTTAGAAGCTGATTTGGACTATGCTTTAGAAATGTAAAGTTGTAGAGAATAAAAAAAATTAGATTTTTAGGAAAAAGAATCGGAATTTTTCGATAAATAGAGAATTAGTTATGAATTTGTGAAATGTTAAAATTTTGGAAAATTATAACTAAATATTGAAATATTATTGATTCAAGCATTTCAAAATTCTACAAATATTAAATCTACAAACACAAACTATTCTAAAAATATTTTACAAACTGCTGATGTGGCATGCTCCACATCAACCTTTTATGTGGGGCCGAATACTATATTGAAGTAATTTATTGATCAATAGGAATATGCCACATCAGCAGTTTGTAAAATATTTGTAGAATAGTTGGTGTCTGTAGCATTACTCTTCTACTTATTGATTCAAGCATTTCAAAATTATTCTCTAAGGCTATGTTTGTTTGCAAAGATTACACTTGGGATATGACTATTAATCCCAAGTGCCTTGTTTGTTTTTAAATTTATGCTCGAGACTATTAGTCCCGGGATTATAAAATAGCTTAAGATGAGAGATTATTTAATACAATATTCTACCTGGTATTATAATCCTTACCATTTGGGAATAAAAATTGCTAGACAAAATTAACCTCAATCTTTTTTTAAAATGATCATCATATCCTGCAATCTCCGTTATTAATAACCAACAACTTAAAACTTACTGATACAATGACTATGTATCAGTAATCTAATACACATAATTTAATTATTTGATATGTGTAATTTAAATCTTACACTGACAATAGAACCGACAATTTAGACCTCGCCCCCCGCCCCCACCCTCCACCCCCACCCCCAAAAAATAATATTTATTGATTATGTATACACTCCCACCCAGCACACTACACCCCCACCCGCCCCACCCCACCCCACCCCACCCCACCCCACCCCACCCCACCCCATCCCATCCAAAAAAATAATATTTATTGATTATGCATGCATCCCTACCCCGCGCACCCCCACTCCCTCAAAAAATAATAATATTTATTAATTATGTATGCACCCCGCCACCCCCCACCCCACCCCCATCACTTCCACCCCACGCCCCAACCCCCACCCCCTCCCCCCTCCCCCTCCCCCTCAACCTCAACCTCAAAAAATTAATATTTACTGGTTATATATACCCCAACCCCCACCCCTACCCGCCCCGTCCTTGCCTGCCTCGTCCCATCCCCCCCCCCCACCCACCCACCCACCCACCCACCCGCCCCCCTCACCCCCTCCCCCCTCAAAAAATAATATTTACTGATTATGTATACACTCCTATCCCACCCCACCCCACCCCACCCCACCTCTCAAAAAAAAATATTTACTGAATAATATAATCATTTATTTAAAAGTTTTTTATTATTTTTTAATGTATAAATAAGTTTAAATTATAGTTTAAAATATATTATTATTGGTAAGAGTATAATAGTCCAAACGATATTTTTTAATCCAATCCTTTAATTAATCCTGAAAAAAATAAATATAACATAAAATTATTCTAAATTATTCCATGAATAATTCCATAAAAAACAAAAATGTAACTAGGACTGTTTAATCGAACTCTTCTGACTACTTTACCCGAGATCACTACTTGCTCAACCTTGCTTGTAAGAGCAAGTACGTAAACAATCTGCTCTCAAGCATATCGCATGAGCGGAGCAGAACGAACCGGGCAATCATCCAATCTCTTCTTTTGTTCCTGTTTGGAGAAGAATCAACAGAATAGCTATCTTGGATGGATTATAATCCGAAAATTATAATCCTTGCAAACAAATGTGATCTAAGAAGTTACACAAGTGTCAAGTTACAATGAAGTTGAACTTTATAAACACACAAGAGGCCTACCCTAACGGAATGGAGCTAGAGGATTAGGAGAAATTGGGACTTTCAATCTCCTAAGTTCTTTGCACACATGATCTAGCATACCCAAAAAGTCCCTAACAATCACAAAAATTCGAAGCGGGTTGGCTTCATCTTTGCTCACATTTCCGTGGAAATATTCTGTCATCTCTCTCACATGTAATAACACCCTGTGTTCATCTTCCTGCAACTCCTTCAACTTCCTTTCCGCGTAATTCAGGAAGGATCTCATCGACGGCACAAAATTCCCACTCTTTTCCTCCTTACTCAAGTCCTTGTTCACAAGCTGCTGCAACTTGCTCATTCCGTCGGATAAGTTTGAGACGGATCTTGCAATGACGTCTAAATCAATGGTGGCCGTCTTCTTCACATTGAACAGCTCCGTCGCCAGACCAGAAACAAGATCTAGGCCCATCTTTCTGTAAGTTTCTTCTCTGTCTTGAACATTTTCGCCCTTGCCTTTTTGATTGATCTTCCCCAAAATGCTCTCTGACGCTTTGATTCCTTCTGCTCGAATAATTTCCTGGACAACAAAGTGGAGTAGTGTGGTTTTCCCATCTGTTCCTTTCACGTCCGCAAGCTTAAGGAGGGCATCGAGCTTGAATGCTCTGGCCCCTCCTCTTATTGTTCCCACATTCATCCTGTTTCCTGTTTTGAGCACTGCCTCGAGTAATTTTAAGAAGAGCCGGCTTGATCTCAGTTCTTCGCAGGCCTCCTAGTACATACCCAGTAATGTTCATTGTGATTTCATAAGAAGTAAGAGTTTTTTTTTTCATTATTTTTATTTTAAATTTTAAGATGGCAAGGTTTTGGTCCTTAATTTACCTCTAGCATTGAGAAGGACTTCCTGAGATGAACTACCTCATCTTCAAAAGTTTCTTTGTAAAGCATGGCCTCAATTCTCAAAAATGCACAAGGTATGATGAGCATTGCCTTGACAAGCTTCTCGGCTGAACCCAATTCGTTGATGTCTCCTTTATAGCTTGCGAGTTTTGCCCCTTCCTCCTTAGTTGGTTCCATCTTAATCAGTGCCTCTAATTGTTGTAAACGCAAACCAGCCCCTGCATGTAGTAACAAGCTCAAATTAGAAAAATATTACCCCTCTTATATCATGAGGCATTATGACCACTGAATTTTCATTATCTGGAAGAATCAACATTTGATCATGATTGTGTACTGAAATAATTGAAGACTTGTACCTTGCATTAGTGCATCACAGACTTGCTCCGTCGTCACGTTCAAGGCTTTTGAGAGTATGGTAATGTTTTGCAGCCTCTTTGGCTCAAGAACATGCTTGCTTGGAGAAGGGCTTTTGCTCTTTGTGTCGTCATTCTTCATTGAATTCTTCATATTGTAACCAAAAAGTGACTCGATCATTTCCTCATCAAACCTGTGAGGTTTTTCATCAATATCTTGTGCAACACCAAAGAGGATCGATGTGAAGTATAGCAAGGAACAAATTGATCACTTACTCGAATGAGCTTGATCTCAGCTTGTCCCATACCATTGAATGGTCAGGTGCAGCTCTAACTTTGTCCCAGTGAAGCGGTTTCAGCTTTGGTAATGGGACACCATCTTTGCCTAATGGCGTGTGTTGTGGAAGTGGAGATGGCGGCGGAGGTGGTCCTTTCAGTGGGTTTCCATTTCCTTTGGTAAATGGAGGAGGGCAAGGTGGTGGAGGAATTCCCAATGGTGCTTTGAGGGGATTAGAAGGGGAAGGTGGCAAATCTCCTCGAGGGGTTTGATTAGATCCTGAAGAAGAATCCGAATTCCTAGGTGATGATAAAATGGGCAATGCGGAAGAACTTAAAGCTTTAGATTCCGTTCTTGTTGAACTTGCCATGGTGTGAGAAGGAGAAATGTGTGTTTGTATAAGCAGAGGGGGCGGTGGCGGATGTGACAGTGAATTCAGGACTGGGGCAGGTGATGAAACTTGGTGGTTCAATGAAGAGGTCATGGAACCAGTTGGTACATTTGACACATATGGGGATACAATTTCTGAAGTGTCACTAAGAGTACCTGCTGAGGCATTTGAAAGTCTAGCATTTGATGAATGTGAATTGCAGAAAGAATGGAAAGATTCATCATCGGAAGAATGATCTTCCTCGGGAGTTACTCTATATCTAAATCGAGAGCTATAGCCAACAGGTTCACACTTGACTGATTCCTCAGTTTCATTAAAAGATACAATTTCACCACCAGCAGAACAATTAGCATTATCAGAATCTGACTTCACATGTTCTTTCTCTGATTCTTGTACTGTACTCAGTTTCCAATAAGGTGTGTTTTGATTTGAAGATGCATTATTCACAGTTTCACAATGTTGTTTGACAGAAAATTGCTGTGGTTCTAAAGCAGTTTCAATAGAATCAAGGTAAAACAGGTCAGGGCCTGGATCAGAAGTTACCTTTTTTACTGAATTTTGAGAAGTGACTACATACTTTGATTTGCTTCTACTTCCTCCTTCAGTGCTATGTATTATTGACACTGTACTTGTTGATCTTCTTCTTCTCGTCTTTTGGAATTTCTGGCATCCCCATATTAGGCCAATCCCACATAGCACAAATGCAGCACTAGCTGACACAAGAACTGCTACCAAACTTCTTTTACCTCTACTGTTTTCTCTCTCCTCCTTATGAACCTTGCGAATCGGTGCCCTAACACGTGGCCAGGGCGAGGGACTATGATGGGAATGTACATGGAGAGGCAACACTGGAGCTGGAGCAGGAACTGGAACTGGAACTGGAGCTTCAATGGGGGAAGGTGATGGTGACCCATATCCAAATTCAGCTCTAAAATATGCATCTTTTCTTATTTTAAAGCTCTTTAAGCCAAGCAAAGTTCTAAACTTTTCAAAGACCAGGCCTTTATTTTCTCTTGATACCTTTCTAATATGATGATGATTTTCTTGAATTCCTTCTTGTAGGCTTTGGGCATTGGGGTATGTTGCTGCATTGAATGAGGCACCAGGAAATAAAATGTGGGTAAAATGGAAAGATATGAGCATGAAGATGAGGAAGAAAATCATGTGGAGAATCTGAGAGCCATAACCCATGATTTTTTTTTTCCAAGCCTATGTCATTTACAAATCAATCTACCTTTACTTTTCTGCATATAAATCAAGTTAGCTCATCTTTTTGGATCCAATTACACACAGATATGAGAAAGAGAAAGAGAAAGAAGAGACTTTAATGCTACTCCAAGAAATCCCTGAATTGCAGTTGTAGTTGTACTGAACCCTTTCTTTATTTCCTCTGTTCATGTCCATGTTATCTCTTCTCTCCTCCATTAATACACCATTGTTAATACTAAAGTTTATCAGCTTCTCTTTATGTACACTTTGTCAAATTTGACATTTGTCTTTATCTTTGGCTAAGAGGAGAAGTTGAGCTTGTTTACCCCTTCTTGCACTCTCAGTGACCTCATCATTTCCAGCTTTTAGTGTTGGACTTTAAGTTCTAAAAACCTTTTAGGAGTAAAATAAAAATACTTGATTTGTGGATTGTGTTACTCATATGAAGCAAGGTTTATCAAGTTAAAAGGTTTTTGTGTGTCATTTTAGAAGTATGTATTTGGTAGGTCCAAATTGGTTAGACTTGCCTTACTATTCAATGTGGTGATAGTGTAAACTTTCTCCAACCCCCACAATATTTGTTGAGGAATGAGAGGAGAGAGACAAATGGTCCATCACTTTCTCATGTGATATCTGCTTTTAGAACTTATTAGTGTAAGATACTATGTAATACATATGAAAACAATATTTTGATGTTGAATTACCCATGACCATTTTAATTAGGTTTTTCCCCCTATAGAATGTGGGTTTAAAGTTATGACTCTAAACCCAACATTTATGAGTCACGACGATTGAGACCCTCGTGTCAGACTCCTCAACATTTATGAGTTACGACGATTGAAACTTTCTTGTCAGACTTCTCAACATTTATGAGTCACCACGATTTATACCCTCCGTCAGACTTCTCAACATTTATGAGTCGTGATGATTTAGACCATCTGTCATGCTTCTCAACATTTATGAGTCACGACGATTTAGACCTTCCATCAGACTTCTCAACATTTACGAGTCACGATGATTTAGACCCTTCGTCAGACTTCTCAAAATTTATGACTCACGGCCATAGAGCCCAAATAAAAATTATTTTTTTTTGCTAAAAATTATTATATGCTGATTGTCCCTTCTAAATCGATTTTCCTAAAAATAAAACCCCAAAAACCAAATACCTCATCATGCCTCTTTCCATATTCTTTAATCATCTTGTTATATGTTTTGATCTTTATATATCTCACATTTAGTAGGTGTAATTTATGTTGATTTTAGGTTGAGAAGGTAGCATTTATGGTTTGGTGATATTAATTGTATTAAATTTGTTTCCATACGTATAGACTATAACATTGCTTCTTCATCTTGTCTCTCACATCTCATCTCATCAAACAAGTAACCCCATGAGAGAGAGGTATCGACCGACAGCATTTAGTAGTTGCATTTGTAGGGGTGAAATGGGAATGTAGTCTTGGCTTAGCCGCTACTTGGAATCCCATGCCGTAGCCCTATAGACCAGTTGGGGACCAAATTTAATTCCTCTCAGTTGAATCAGGATTTGACCATATGGTTGCACCAAATTGACCATAAAAGATGAAGATTATTATAAAGGGACAAAAGACTGCTTCATTTCTTTTATTTAAGTTTAATTCTATATTTTCAATCTTTTAATCATTAGAAATTTAAGATGGATTTATTATTATTATTATTATTTTCAAGAAAATTTATTTTCATCAAGTCAAAAGGAATTACTTCCTTCAAGTTTGTGTTTTTCTTCATTATTTTTAATGTTTCTCAACGTAGACTAAACTAAAAACAAAAAGTATATTTTATACTCCCTCCGTCCCAAAATAATTGCTCAATTTTGATTTTTTTTAGTCAAATTGACTATTTTTTTAAACTATTTTTTGTACCATTTTTTCCAAAATATAGGTGAAGAGGTTATAACAAAAAATATATATATATAATTTACTACTAATACCAATTTTTATAATGTTAAAAATATATTTATACATGCTTAATTATTAATTTTAAAAATAGTTAATTTGACTAAAGAAAGTCAAAACTGAGCAATTATTTTGGGGCAGATGAAGTATTTATTTTGACAATATCAATCGCCTCTCTATCTTTATATATATGATAATGATTCATATCATCTATTTGCTAGGGATCAAAAATTGGCAAAAAACATCATAACCTTCCATAGCAATTATCAAGGGTCTTGATTGAAAAAGGGATCACGTCGTCCGCTAGATATTCTAGCGGACTGTGTTAAAAAGAATTCTTGACAATTATGCCCCAAATCAAGCATGATGAAATGACCTGATGCAAAACGTGAATTGGGGTTGTGAATCGAATTGGGGCTTCATTGTGATATTGAATTGGAAATTCGCGAATGGGGGTTGTGAATCGAATTGAGGCTCCACTATGAAATCGAATTGGGGCTTCACTGTAAAAATGAATTTGCGAATTGGGGTTGTAATTTATTTTGATTTCTATATATTGTATTTGTTCTTGCAGAACCTCATAGATTTGGCAGGTTCAGAGAGCTCCAAGGCTGAAACTACCGGAGTTCGTCAAAAAGAAGTATCTTATATTAATAAAAGTCTTCTAACTCTTGGAACTGTGAGGCCTTATTCATTTCTATTATTTTATTAGTGTAATAGTTTGCTTTACATATATTTTCTTATAGCTGTCAAATTGTATTATGAACTCAAATGTGGTGTAATTCGTTGGAGTCAATCCCCAATGAAGGCATCGGCAGTACCCGGTGGTGTTGGAGTCAATTCCCAACGAAGGCATCGGCAGTACCCGGTGGTGTAATCCGTGATTTTTATAGAATTCAGTGATTTAGGTGTAATTTGGATACATATAAAAAACAGTGTTGCACGTCTGTCTAATTTTTTTTTGACTCCCAAAAAATTTATTATATTTATTGGAACTGGAACTTTTACAGAATTCAGTGATTTAGGTGTAATTTGAATACATGTAAAAAATAGGGTTGCACAGATTGTACAACCCTGTTTTTTATATGTATTCAAATTACACCTAAATCAGTGAATTCTGTAAAAATTCTAGTTCCAATAAATATTATAAACTTTTTGGAAGTCAAAAGAAAAACAAAAAAAAATGGACCGGTTCAATTTTCCAGTTCCAAAAAGTTGTCCTCGTAGAAGGACTCTTCTTCAATACAAGCAATGAAAAAATAAGCAACTTTGATAGCGCCACACTCAGACCTGAATAATCTATCTTCATTAATATGTGTGCCGAAAAAAATACTCACAAACAAAAAAAAATAAATTTCCAATTCAAGAAAATCAAAATCTCACGAGAGACGATAGTTAAAGTATTAGTTCCACAAGGTATTATATCACATGAGGGTGAACCCCACTTACTATTCATGTGAGCAGTAGTTTGTGAAACTATCAAATTTATTTGTTAAAATATCAATTTCCAGAAGAAAAAAAATGTATCCCATTTGTTGCATAAACAAATATAGGTTTGGTTTTTTGTAAGCCTCCCAAACCATAATCAAAGTGGCCTGCTTAAGGCTGACATTACACAAGGCCATAGCATAACTAGTTATGTGGATTGAGCCTGATTCCGCCCCATGTCATGTCAAGTTTAAGGCTGGGAGTAACTTGGGCCTGTTAGATAATGTTATAAGACTAGGAGCTTCATCCATTATAAAGTGTGATTTTGATATAATAACTAGGATCCTCTTAACATGTGCCGGACACATGCTAAGCTCGTCTTCCAATGGATGGACACTGAATTCAAGGGATGAGCCCACTGAAATATAATTAAAATAATATTTCAATTGGGCCATATGCATTTAAAAATTATATTTCAGTGGACCACATATCTTGAATTCAGTATCCATCCATTGGTAGTCGTACTTAGCATGTGCCCTTAGGGCACATGTTAAGAAAACCTTAATAACTCTAATCTTTTGAGTGAGTCTAGCGACTCAAGTTATTGTCGTGGATGGCCGCGATTTGAACCGGATTAAGTTTTTATAATTTTTTTTGTACTTCTTGCCCTCGAGAAAAAAAAGAAGTAATGCTTTTACAATAAATTTCTTTATTAATTAAAGTTTATTATTTAATTATAATTATATTTAAATGCAAACATAAACCTTAATATTTTTTTTTAAAAAAGAAGATAAATCTTAATTAATTTATTTAATTATTGGTAGTTAGGTGCTTATAATTGCTTATCAATTCCTTATATACAACGGCATCACAAGCGATCCTTTAATTGTATAATTGGGTGAGTCAACTCACTTAATTTGAAATTCAGTGCCTTCCAATTAGAAATCCAGCCCGGGTTAACTCAATTAATTTGAAATCCAATTGAGCAAAATCGATTAGAATTAAAAACGATCGATCAGATCACTTCTCATCTCTTCAATTCTCTCAAATCTCTTCTCCTCCCCCACGTCTCTTTATTTCATCCCGCTACCTTCCCCTTCCTCATCTCCTCTCCCTAAACCAGTCGAAACTCTTCATCCTCGAATCCAGACGAAACGCATATATACTGTAATTGTATGTGTTGAACCTCGCGCCGGCGCTCCACAAAAAGCGTAGAGCTCCACAGACTCAGTGAGTGATGGGCGACGAGTTTCAATACGAGATCGACCAAAACGCCTACATCAAGCTCATCCTGCATGCTTTTAAGCACTAGGCATCCGCCGTCAATGGCGTCCTCCTCGGCTGCATCACCGGCCCCGGCCCCAATTCCGTTGTCGTAATTACTAATTCCATTCCTCTATTCCACTCTCACATCGGCCTCCTCCCTCCCCTCGAGATCGCTCTACTGATGGTATGCGACTTTTTCACTTCTCAAGATATGTTTTCATAATTCAATTTAATTTTTTTTTATTATTAATTGGAACAGATTGAGGAGGACGAGTCCCTAACTCTCGATCGATGAGATTTGAGTTCGATCAAGCCCTTATTGATGTTTGAACAAGTCGGATTGTTGAGAAGACTGGATCAGTCAATTCCCCGTAAGCGAATTGTTCATTGCTGGAAATTGGAGTTCTTTCTACTTCATTTTGTTAGTTCTTTAAAAGAATTCGATTTGAAAAATGTCTTTTTCTATGTTATACTTGCAATTGAAATGAATTTTCTTAAAGGGTAATGCTTTTTCAGTTTTATGTTTTCCTCAATGTTTTATCAATTTAAATCTTGATTGAAAATGTAGTATCTGTGCTTAAATTCATTTGTCATATTAGGAGTTTGTTTGGGTTTTGTTTATGTTTTCAACCGATAATATAGAGTTCAACTAAACTTTGGCAAATGGAGAGTTAGTTCAGGTGGTGCAATTAGCTTAATTAGATGATTTTGCTTTGCAGGGTCAAAACTGTGGGGTGAATATGAGAAGATTGCATTGGTGCTATGACAACTACAACAAAGCTAATTATATTGAATAGATTGCTTTGAAGTAGCAAAGGTCTTCGATTTTGAGGCTACTGATCGAGGTTAGTGATTATAATGCATCTGCAATTTGCATTGTTATAGTTGACTAAAGATACTACATTGTAAAGTTCGTAATACCATTGACACTATTTTCCTTTTCATTTTAGAGCTTTTCATTTTAGAGCTTGCTGATGCTTATTATCATTTGTCATGCTATAAACTCCTACTTTCAAGTCTTACACTCTCATAAACACGATACCCTTGGGATTCAATTTTGAATTAAATATTGAAGCAGAGTCAGTTCAAGACTCAAAGGGTTTCTTGGGATTCAAATGAAAGGATCATAGAGGAGTTTGAGCAGGGGTTTTGGAATTTAACTTTGACGTAAGTGAAATTAACTTTTGTATTTCTTGATTGTGATTATTATTTGTATTGATATCATAATTAATTTTATCTTCATTTGATTGTTTTCTAATAAGATTTGTTACAACACTCTGTATAGAATATTGTCGGAATTCTTTTCCCCTCAAAGGAAGAAGCAAAAGTAAACACCATAAAGGCACAAACATGATCCCGTATGAAGAGAGTCAGATCAGGTAACTCCTTAGTCGTGGAAAAATGTAATTTTTCATTTGAATTTGACTTCTGTACTTACTCTGCAACTGTTTGTTGTATGGGGTACTTGAAATGGTTTGCATCGTGAGATCAAGTTTGTAACGTTTTCTGTTTGGTTTTTGAGAAAAACTAAAAGAAAAAGTATTAATGGTATTAATAATAATAATAATAATAATAATAATAATAATAATAATAATAATAATAATAATAATATGATTCATATTGTCCAATGTCCTTTTTGCACATTACATGTTTGGTGGAATGACACAAAGAGGTCATAGCCTTCAATTACCTAAAAAGCAGAATACAAGATCTTCAAGGGGGGAATTGGAGCTTGAATTCTGCTTTTGGAATGTGATATATATTCTTAACATGTATGATATTTCATTTAGATGTAACTTAATTTAGCATTTGTTAAGGTATGAGTGGCTTAAATTTTTAATGTATATGGCGTTGCACCAAGGGCAAAAATGAATCAGCAAAGATCTAGACGTTTTCGAACTGCAAAGGATGCTGAAATTGCTGTAAGTTCCTTATTGCTTTTGAATTATGTATAAATAGTAATCATCGTATCTTTCCCGCAATATTTAATAGATCCATCAATCAGTTCTTATTAACAAAGTTTTCTTTATCTGTGTATAACTTTATATATATAAAAACTTTGAATGTCATTCATAATTTTTCAGGAGAAACAAGAAGAGAGGCTACGAAGATTGTTCCTCATAGAAGGTAAATAGGTTTTACCAAAACAATAATTTGAACTTAATTTGTGACTCCAACGTTATAACGTCAGGTATAGACTTCATGTATAAATTGTCAAAGAAACTTCAAGGATACATTCGCCTACGGATTAACAACAATCATGTTGGTAGTAGCTACCCATGAAATCAGCTTCATTAAAGGTACAAACTTTCTTTCAATTACTCAATAAGTAAGATGTGATAGTAACATATAAATAGATAAATAAAAACATTTGTATTCAATAAATATCTGTTTGTACTTGCTAATAATGCTATTTAACTAAATTAAATACCCATCGGATGATTTATTTGTGCCTCTTAATCTTCTTCTTTTTCTTCATTAATATCTATTTGTACTTGCTAATAATGTTATTTAACTAAATTAAATACCCATCAGATGATTTATTTGTGCCTCTTCATCTTCTTATTTTTCTTCATTAATTTCTTCATTAGCATAATGGATCTGTATATCTGTGAATTCCACTTCAAGGGTTTGTTCAAAAACGAATTGAATTGGATCTCTGATTTGGGAGGGTTTCTTCACGAATTTGTACAAAAATAAATTAGGTATGTGATTTGGGTTTTTTCTTTATGAATTTATTCAAAAATAAATTGGGCATGTGATTTAGGGTTTTTTGTTCATGAATTTGTTCAAAAATGAATGGGTATGTGATTTGGGGTTTTGCTTGATGAAAATTGGCTATGTGATTTTGGTTCTTTCTACATGAATTTGTTCTAAATAACAAATTAGGTCTGTGATTTGGGATTTTATTTTTATCAATTTGTTCAAAAACAAAATTGTTCACTATATTGTTATGGTTTCATGTTGATGGACTTCAATCGGTCTCCAGTTATTCACAGTGTTGCTTTGGTACTTGATTATTTTTTTGTCAATATATCCATCATGTATGGATTTTCAATTTATATTGATGAAATCGTATATAATAGAAAAGAATACAAGAAAGCATAGAAATGAAAGTTACAACTGTTTCTATTCAAATTTTATTAAATGAACTAACAAATGTAATTAATAATTATTAATTTTGAAAAAGAATGATTCTATGTATAGTACACAAAAAGTTTTTGTTAATGGTTTTGGTTTTATTGAGCTTTGTAGGTAGATCTCAGCAAAAAAATGATGTGATGTGTCAGCTTGCTAAAGAGACTGTATTTGATGAGGCTTTAGATGCTTTTATATTACCGCATTCCAAAGGTAATTGCTTTTATATTTGGAATGAATGGAGTATGATAAAAGGTAGTTATTGTTTTTTAATTAATAATTACTTTCATGAATAGTTTGAATTGTATGCTGCCTAATGAATTTTCAATTGAATTGAAGAAGCTCAATGGCACCTCATAAACTTTAAAATTTTAATAAAACAGAGTAAGATGAGGGATAGTGACCAATGATTGATCAACAAGTTACTGGCTTCAAAAGCTTTTTTTGGCATAGTGTGTCTATTAGTGATGCAAAGTTATCTAATTAAAAATTTTATTTGTTAATTGTAGGTTACCAAGTTTGATTTCATATTATTTAGGAGTTGTGCGTATCACATATTTGCTGAAATACCACAATGAAAAGAGAAGTTTACCTTTCTCTTTTAGTTGGATAACCAAAAACTACATAGCAAAGCATGTCAAGCTATTTAATTTGCTATCTTTGCATTTTATCTTTGAAGCTTAATCAAGAGCCTTAATGTGTTAGGCATTGTTTTTCTGACAGTCATATACAAAATTATATCTATTGGATGTAATTTTGTTCTTGAATAACTACCCCATTTTTTTAATGTCTTAATGGATAGTTACTATTAACTTTGTTTGTGTTATTTGTGGAGTTTGGGATATGAATTTGATGTTGAATCCAATTTTTAGAATACAGTTTTTGGGATATAAGGTTAATATAGAATCTTGCATGCTTGGAATTTGGTACTAATGGTGGACCTACATCTAAGGACTAAGGTAACTCTCAAAGTAGTTGTTCTCAAGAATTTTCTAATCTCTACGGTTGGTTTTGCACTAACTATTGATGTTGGACTTTTTGTTGTAGTTTCTTTGTTTTGAAAAAAGGTTTTGGGGCTATTTATATTTGGCAGCCCCATATCTTCTGATATATTTGTCATGCACTTTTTGGTACATTGCTTTATTTAATAGGGATGAAGAACTCAATTCCAATGAAGCAAATCGAAAACAAGACCACCAGATCAAAGATATCTTAAATCTTTGGAAGATATAATACTGTATTTTTATGTGTTGTTTAAATTTCAAGATGAATGGGTTACTTTGGGTTTGTTAACGTTTGTAATTTTGGTATTCAATTTAAGAGAATTTTGTTGTGAATTCGTAGTGGGTATGAATTATGAATTAGTTATAAAAATCTTCAGGTGTGTATTCATCTCCGGGTGTGTAAAAAAGAAATTCATGTTAAGTAAATATGATGAATGGTCTCTAAAGTCATTTTAAATTATTACAACAGATAATACATCTTCAATTTTGAGAGCGACCATGCTAACAAATTATACAATTCATTATTTAAACTAGCCCGTGCATTGCACGGGCTATCAACTAGTAAATAATAATGATAACAAGTGGTTAATAAGCAGCACATCAGCCAAAATAATAGCAAATTCTTTCTATTAATTTTAGTGTTATTATAAAGAAAAGAAAAGATAATAATGTAAATTGGGGATGATTATTTTCATAAATTATTTAATAATACTCCATTCGTCCCAAATTAAATGCTTGATTAATTTTGACTCTTTTTTTAGTCAAATTAACTATTATTAAATTAATAATTTAGTATATATAAATAAATTTTTAAAATTATAAAAATTGGAGTTAGTAGTAAACTGGATATACTTTTTTTGTACCATATATATAAACCCTAACATGAGTGAAACTACACAAAAGTGACAAGCAAGCTAATTAGGTACAATATAATTTCAGTTAATAAATTATTTTCCTCGGTCGCAAAATGAGAGCACTACTACAAAACAGATGACACTTAAATAATAACGTTTTTATAAAAAACGTTGTGATATTTTTTTGCACGAGGCCTTTTTTATTTAGCAATATCATGAACTTGAAACAAAATAAATGTTACTCCCTTCGTCCTCAAAAGGATAGCTTCAAGTGTAATTATTTATTTATTTATTCATTTTACAAAAAGATGTCTAAAAATACATAAATCAAATATAAAATATGTATAAAGACTAGTTTACTCTCAAAAATATATTTAAGTAAAGTCTAGTAAGGTTTAAAAAAATCATTAGTAATTATATGTGGTTCAATATGAGTAAAAGTGGTACTTATATTATTACTCCCTCGATTCCTAATTATTGTCGTTTTAAAGTAATGCACATACATCACAAATAATTAAGAAATCTAATTAACTCTTTAACTAATAGGTTACAAATGGCCCAAAATACCAATAACACCCTTGTCTATGTCCTAGTCCATCAAGTCTTGAAAATAGAAGATAGAATGAATGTAAATTATTTTTTAATAATTTGAAAAAAATAAGAAGTTGTATTGATGTCTATCCTGAAAATAGGAAAGAGAATGAATGTTTACTATTTTATTAGGGTAATTTGAGAAAGTAGTCATATACTTTCTCCGTCTCAAAATAATTATTCAGTTTTGACTTTTTTTAATCAAATTGACTATTTTTAAAATTAATAATTAAGCAAGTATAAATATATTTTTAACATTATAAAAATTGGTATTAGTAGTAAATTGTATTTTTTTTTTGTTATAACATCTCCATCTATATTTTGGCAAAAATGGTACAAAAAATAGTTTTAAAAAATAGTTAATTTGACTACAAAAAGTCAAAATTGAGCAATTATTTTGGGACGAAAGGAGTATTAACTTCTGGTATAAATTTACAAAAGTCAACAAAAAAATATCTTTATAACTACATATAATTAGGAACGGAGGGAGTATATTTCTTCTATATTGTTTTTTTTTAATTTATGTAAAATATGTACTTTATACATTCTTTTGACGGTGGGACTTGTTGGAAATGGGTTTGACAAAATAAATATTAAAGCATATTGAGGCTTAATTTAATGTGGGACCCACACTTCGTAAATGTCGGGTCCATGCACCTATGCGTTCTACTCCGCGAGGAGTATAACGTGGTATATTTATATGTTCAAATCCATTGAGAATTGAATGAGAAAATTGACTCCAAAATCACCTACTTGAAATGTTGAAAATTGCAAAAGTCCCACATAGGGCATTAGAGGGAAAAATGAAGAACATATATATTGGATGTTTGCTCAATGGGAAGGGCCCCAAGGGGCACCCCACTTTTGTAGAAGGGAGAGGACCTAGTCAAGGCCTAGTTCAAAACCCCACGCGCGCCGCCGCCGCCCGGTCGGCTCGGGTCGGGTCATGATATATATATATTTTTTGGACAAAATCTGTTTAATTTTTTATCAGATTTTTGTTAAAATGTTTTCATGATACTACGTAGTTTTGCCAGCGGTTTTACGCGCCAACGGTAATAAACCGCGAATTATTTCTATAAATAATCGATGTGGGCGCCTAATTATTTTTTCCTTCCTTCCTGTTCTGCAGTGTTCCGTTCCCTCTGTTCCTTTCATTACTTCCTGTTCTGCAGTTCCGTTCCTGTTCTGCATTTTCGTTCCGTTTCTGTTCCGTTCCATTTTTGTGTAAGTATTTGCATGCATTATTTTCTGTACATAACATGAAATTTGGTTCGAAGTGTTCTTAATTTTGAAGTGCTTCTAATTAAGAACTGGAAATCCGTTTTATCTTGGGAAGAAATTATTCAATTAATCCTTAGCACCAGTGAGGGAATAAATTTGCTTTAAGGAGACTTTGTGAATTCAAAGGACTCGGATTTATGTTATTTTTCCTTTTATAATTTGTTTCTGATTTGCATAATTTATTATTATTATATCTATATGTATATTAAATAATACTATATATATTACAGGAATAACAATCTTAAAGCAAATTTAGTATTCTGTAATTGTAGTATTAATTTATGTGAACAGAAAATCTATTTATAAAATATATTTTCTGCAGATATAGTATTATATTAATACACAGAATTTTGGTTGCATATTATTACATAGTATTATGTTAAATTACATGTTAATTAATTGCATGTTCATGTTAATTAATTGCATGTTAATATTCTGTTATTTTTTTTAAATAAATAATACAAATTTGTAAACTGAAAGTTGATAACAGATTTTGGAAAACAGAAATTCTATAAGAAGAATTTTGTACAACAGAAATTTGTTTATTCTATAAGAAGAATTTTGTGCAAAACAAATTTGTAAACAAAAATTTGTTACATTTTATACAACAGAAATTTGTTTGTTTATTGATAATTTTCTTTGTATGACAGAAATGGCATCTACTAGTACCATTCCTGCCGTGAGTATGACTCATGGAGAAAAGCCTGAAAAGTTCAATGGAACTGATTTCAAGCGTTGGCAACAAAAGATGCTCTTCTATCTCACAACACTGAACTTGACAAGATTTCTACAAGAGGATTGTCCTACTCTTGTTAAAGGAGAAATTGACAAGGAAAAGGTGGCTGCAGTTGATGCATGGAAACATGCAGATTTTCTTTGCAGAAATTATGTGATGAATGGTTTAGATAATACATTATATAATGTATATTGTACAATTCAAACTGCAAAAGAACTTTGGGAATCTTTAGACAAGAAATATAAAACTGAAGATGCTGGCATGAAGAAATTCATAGTCGGTAAATTTATTGATTATAAAATGGTAGATTCTAAAGCAGTTATCACTCAGGTTCAAGAATTACAGGTAATTCTACATGACATTCATTCTGAAGGAATGTCATTAAGTGATTCATTCCAAGTTGCAGCAATGATTGAAAAACTTCCACCATTATGGAAAGACTTCAAGAATTATCTAAAGCATAAACGCAAGGAGATGAATCTTGAAGAATTGATCGTGCGACTTAGGATTGAGGAGGACAATCGAGTATCTGAGAAGAAGACTGGGAAAAACTTCATTGAAGCAAAGGCAAATGTGGTAGAACAAAGGCCAAACAACAACAAAAGAAAGCGTGAAGGCAAAGATACCTTCAAGGCCAAGAAGAAATTCAAAGGCAAATGTTTCAATTGTGGCATTTCGGGACATAAATCAAATGAATGTCGTAAGCCAAAGAAGTTCAAGAAAGAACAAAAGGCTCAACCAAATGTGACAGAACTGGAAAACCTTTCTGAAAATGTTTCAGACATTAATCTTTGTGCAGTTATATCTGAATGTAACTTGATAGGAAACCCCAAAGAATGGTGGGTGGACACTGGGGCTACTCGCCACATTTGTTCCAACAAATGGATGTTTTCTACTTACAAACCAGTAGAAAATGATGATCAACTCTTCATGGGAAACTCCTCAAGTTCAAAGGTTCAAGGACGTGGAAAGGTTATACTGAAAATGACATCTGGCAAAGAACTGACTTTGAACGAAGTACTTCATGTGCCAGATATTCGGAAAAATTTAGTTTCTGGGTCATTGCTTAGCAAGAATGGCTTCAAGTTGGTGTTTGTGTCTGACAAATTTGTACTTACTAAAAATGATATGTTTGTGGGAAAGGGCTATATGACTGATGGGCTCTTTAAGATGAATGTTATGACTGTTGTACCGAAGTCTATTGATAATAATAAAATTAATTCTTCTGTTTACTTGTTAGAATCTTCAAACATATGGCATGCTAGATTAGGACATGTTAATAATAATACTTTGCGTAGATTAATTAATTTAGAATTTTTGCCTAAATTTGATATTAATCTAAAACATAAATGTGAAATTTGTGTGGAATCAAAAATGACAAGATTACCCTTTCATTCTGTTGAAAGAAAAACTGAACCTCTAGATTTAATTCACACAGATATATGTGACTTAAAATTTGTGCAAACAAGAGATGGGAAAAAATATTTCATAACCTTTATTGATGATTGCACAAGATTTTGTTATGTATATTTGCTGAGAAGCAAAGATGAGGCTATAGAAATGTTTCAACTTTATAAAAATGAAGTTGAAAATCAACTTAGCAAAAAGATTAAAGCAATAAGAAGCGATAGAGGTGGTGAATATGAATCACCATTTGAAGAGATATGCTCTACTCATGGTATTATTCACCAAACTACCGCTCCTTATTCACCTCAATCTAATGGTATTGTTGAACGCAAGAACCGAACATTGAAAGAAATGTTGAATGCTATGTTAAACAGTTCTGGAGCACCTCAGAATTTGTGGGGGGAAGCTTTGCTTTCTGCAAATTATATTCTTAACAAAGTGCCTCATAAGAAAACTCACAAAACACCTTATGAATTATGGAAAGGTCATAGACCTTGCTATAAATACTTAAGAGTGTGGGGGTGTTTAGCAAAAGTAATGGTTCCTAAACCTAAAAAGGTTAAGATAGGACCAAAAACAATAGACTGTGTATTCATTGGTTATGCAAATAACAGCAGTGCTTATCGCTTTCTTGTTCATAAATCTGACATTTCTGATATTCATGTTAATACTTTTATTGAATCAAGAGATGCATCATTCTTTGAAAATATGTTTCCATATAATTTAAATAATGATTCAAATTCAAACAAAAGACATTTGGTTACTGCTAATAATAATCCTGAAAATATAGACAAAGAGTCTGTATTGGATGATCCTAGACGTAGCAAAAGAGCAAGGACTTCAAAGTCTTTTGGTCCGGATTTTCTAACATTTTTGTTAGAAAACGATCCTCAAACGTACAAGGAAGCTATATCCTCTCCAGATGCTTCTCATTGGAAAGAAGCAATTAATAGTGAAATTGATTCCATTATGCAAAATCATACATGGGAATTGGTGGACCTTCCACCTGGTTCCAAACCCTTGGGGTATAAATGAATCTTCAAAAAGAAGATGAAGGCTGATGGTTCAATTGATAAATATAAAGCAAGGCTTGTCGTTAAAGGCTATAGACAAAAGGAAGGATTGGATTATTTCGACACTTATTCACCTGTTACAAGAATTACATCTATTCGGATGCTAATAGCAATAGCATCATTAAATAGACTTGAAATACATCAAATGGATGTGAAAACTGCATTCTTAAATGGTGAATTAGATGAAGAAATATATATGGAACAACCTGAAGGTTTCATTGCTCCTGGACAAGAGAGGAAGGTATGTAAACTTGTTAAATCATTGTATGGATTGAAACAGACACCAAAACAATGGCATGAGAAATTTGATAATGTTATGTTATCAAATGGATTTAAAATCAATGAGTGTGACAAATGTGTTTATGTCAAAAGCACTCAAAAGGAATATGTTATTGTTTGTCTTTATGTGGATGATATGTTAATCATGGGTAGTAACAATGAAGTTATCAACTCTACCAAACGTATGTTGTCAAATAGATTTGATATGAAAGATTTGGGGGTTGCTGATATAATATTAGGAATCAAGATTTCTAGAACATCTGATGGAATTATATTATCTCAAACTCATTATATTGAGAAAATACTTGAAAAATTTAATAAGTATAATATAATTCTAAGTAAGACCCCAGTTGATATAAATCTTCATTTAGCCAAAAATGGAGGTAATAGCATATCTCAACTAGAATATTCTCGTATAATAGGCAGTTTAATGTATGTCATGAACTGTACTAGACCGGATATAGCTTATTCAGTAAGTAAGCTAAGTCGGTATACGAGTAATCCAGGTAAAGATCACTGGAAAGCTATTTTGAGAGTTTTGGGATATTTAAAACATACTCAAAATTATGGACTGCACTATACAAGATATCCAGCAGTATTGGAAGGATATAGTGATGCTAATTGGATATCTGACAATAAAGACTCGAAATCCACAAGTGGATATGTCTTTACCCTTGGAGGTGCAGCGGTATCTTGGAAATCCTCAAAACAAACTTGTATTGCAAGGTCTACAATGGAATCAGAATTCATTGCTTTAGACAAAGCTGGAGAAGAAGCTGAGTGGCTTCGTAGTTTCTTAGAGGATATTCCAAATTGGTCAAAACCTGTGCCAGCTATATGTATACACTGTGATAGCCAATCAGCAATTGGAAGAGCACAGAATCATTTATATAATGGTAAGTCACGTCATATACGACGAAGACATAATACCGTTAGACAATTGCTCTCAAATGGAATTATCTCAATTGATTATGTAAGGTCAAAAGATAATATTGCGGATCCGCTTACGAAAGGTTTAACGAGAGAGCAAGTGGAAAGTTCATCGAAGGGAATGGGTTTAAAGCCTATTGTTTAATTAAGAGTCGTCATAGTGGAAACCCAACCTAGTTGACTGGAGATCCCAAGATCTAGGTTCAATGGGCAAACCGAACTATGTAGTACTTAGTAAAGCACTGAGGAGATATTTACTCTTAACCATTCCTATGATGAGACAGTGCACATCTGCCACAAGAATCAGGATAAGTTATGCTTTTAATGACTTCTATATCTTGAAATACGTTCAAGTGGAGTATTGCAGGATACTCTTTATAGAAGCCACCTACGTGAGTAAGAAGGGGGGCCACTTCTATGAGAATTTGAAGGCTTAATTCTCTAATATGCTCACGGAACCAAGAGGTGTTTCAAGGCCAAAACGAACACAAACGTGAGAACCAATTATGTCTGAAGAGATATTTTGTGAATTCTATTGTCTTGATTTACACGAAAAAACTGACAGTTCAAAGACATCAAGTCTACTGATTAGTTGAGTAAATTCGATAGACTTTACTAGGGCAAGTTCAAAGCCACTAGGCTACTTAACCCGATGAAGTATCTTTTCTTATGTACTCGAACTAGTGTCTGCATATTCATAACTATTTTATTTTATTTTCATGTTGTAAAGTCAATTTTACATTCATGTGGGGGATTGTTGGAAATGGGTTTGACAAAATAAATATTAAAGCATATTGAGGCTTAATTTAATGTGGGACCCACACTTCGTAAATGTCGGGTCCATGCACCTATGCGTTCTACTCCGCGAGGAGTATAACGTGGTATATTTATATGTTCAAATCCATTGAGAATTGAATGAGAAAATTGACTCCAAAATCACCTACTTGAAATGTTGAAAATTGCAAAAGTCTCACATAGGGCATTAGAGGGAAAAATGAAGAACATATATATGGGATGTTTGCTCAATGGGAAGGACCCCAAGGGGCACCCCACTTTTGTGGAAGGGAGAGGACCTAGCCAAGGCCTAGTTCAAAACCCCACGCGCGCGCCGCCGCCGCCCGGCCGGCTCGGGCTCGGGTTCGGGCGGGGCGGGTCATGATATATATATTTTTTGGACAAAATCTGTTTAATTTTTTATCAGATTTTTGTTAAAATGTTTTCATGATACTACGTAGTTTTGCCAGCGGTTTTACGCGCCAACGGTAATAAACCGCGAATTATTTCTATAAATAATCGATGTGGGCGCCTAATTATTTTTTCCTTCCTTCCTGTTCTGCAGTGTTCCGTTCCCTCTGTTCCTTTCATTACTTCCTGTTCTGCAGTTCCGTTCCTGTTCTGCATTTTCGTTCCGTTTCTGTTCCGTTCCATTTTTGTGTAAGTATTTGCATGCATTATTTTCTGTACATAACATGAAATTTGGTTCGAAGTGTTCTTAATTTTGAAGTGCTTCTAATTAAGAACTGGAAATCCGTTTTATCTTGGGAAGCAATTATTCAATTAATCCTTAGCACCAGTGAGGGAATAAATTTGCTTTAAGGAGACTTTGTGAATTCAAAGGACTCGGATTTATGTTATTTTTCCTTTTATAATTTGTTTCTGATTTGCATAATTTATTATTATTATATCTATATATATATTAAATAATACTATATATATTACAGGAATAACAGGACTATTATTTAGATGTTCCACTTTTACTAATACATAAACTCTAGTCGTCGGCTCATAACAAAAAAGTATAATTCGCGCCGAGTTAGATTAATAGGTCGTTCGGGCATTTGGCCCATTATAGGTCCGACCAAATTACACTGTTAAAAATATATAAAATATATAGACTATTTAAATTAATTATTACATATTTACACTCTAAATTTATGTTTATATATAGTATTGTTTCCCATAGGCACAAAAGAAATCAAGATGGGGGGTTGAATAGATTTTATAAAAAAAATTGGTTATTTGAGAATGTATTACCAGATAATTAATTAACTCAATTTAATTAAGCACGTTGGAATATTAGTTTGAAATCCCCTTAAAGATATAATGAAATCACTCTTCTGAATTTAGTTCTTATGGATATTAGTCACAGACAGCTATAACAGTTATTAGACAAAAATAAATGCAGTAAGTAAATGACACAAGATATTTAAGTAGTTCAGAGTACAAATAACTCCTAGTCCATTATTCTCCTCTACGAGTAGGAAATCCGCTAAGAATGAAGGGTCGCGAAGATCAGATTATTAAGATCTATTACAAATGAATCACAGAGATTTCTTCGAGTCACTAAATCTCGACAGATGAGACTAAGTAAAGGGACACTCAGTCCAGTTCACTAAGAACTCTTTAAGTCACTTACACTTGGTATGATGGTCACTTAGACCAGTGAATCAAAGTTGAATGATTGTTTGATGAGGTGTTGCTTAAGTTGTGTTGACCTTGACTTCTTAAGAACTTAGTAGCATAAACAATTGTTCTCTTGTTGTAGAGTGAGGCTTTTTTAACTTTGACAGAGGTTCAACTTTTTACTGTTATTAATTTTTACTTGAATTTGAATCCTTGTACTTTTTGATAAACTTACTCGAAATGTTCCTGTTGGAAAGTTAACTCTCCTTCATTAAATAATTTGATCCTAGAAGATCTATGATGTTGACTTTCAGGGGTTACTGTGTTAGCATACTTTCGGCTCTAAGATGTCACATCAAACTTCGGCACCACCAATTACTTGAGTGTTTGTCATATCGCCACACTAGTTGTTAGACACAATGCTATCTAATCTTCATTTCAAACCTTAAGATCATGGACAACTTCTTGGAATCCTTACTCTGCAAGTCTTTTTAATGTCAGTCTAATGTCAGACCTGACATGCTCTATGAATTGCTTGATCGTAGACTCCAGTGCTGATCGTGGACTTAAATGAAGATCGTAGAGTGTTTGGTAAAACATACTCCACGATAACTCTTACTCTACGAACTACTTTACGATTCTTGATGTGCTCTACGAATTGCTTAATGTGCTCTACGAATCAATCTGAACTCAACGATCCTTGAGCAGTTTCAGTGATCTTGAGACAACTCTGCGAACTTTTGGCAGACTCTGCGATTGTCCACTGAATGTTCTACTAAAGGAAGGCTAACTCTGTGACTTCAATATACTCTAGGATTTGACAAAGTAGCTTTATGATAGATCAACTTGACTAAACGATCGATTTAATCCTATTATCTATACATCAATTCAGTTCATAAGATCAACCTAACAAGTTTGATATTTATATACTAAGTCCTTGTACATCATATTCTTATTAAGGACTGTACAAAAACTAATACAAATGTACATTAATCACATTATCATCAAATTAAACATGCAGTTTCTAACATATAGTATCTTAAACTAAAAATTAAGTACCATATTTTCTTTAAAATGATCACTTCTATCAATTTCATAACAAAATCTAATTATTACATACATGAAAAATGCTTGAGATGAAATATTAAAAATAATAAATAATAGAGAATTTACACAATAGCTCATCAATGTTTAATATATAAAAAACGGTAAGACAATCCCAATTCGTGTCGACTCTTAATTAATTATGAGTCAATTCCATTTGTACCAAGTTATTTTATCGAGTTTGGTCCAATTTAAAATAGAAGTAAACTAAATTAACTTTGGTCTAAATTCACTTACGTATAAATACAATCTGAGTTAATTTCGTGCGTACGAGTTACTCTCCAATTTAAGATCGAAGAGTCGTTCCCTTCCAAAACTCTACCAATTCCTGTTCATTTTCCTTCTCCAAAAATTTATATAACTCCTAAACCATTTAGGAGAATACCCACTAACAGAGTCCTAATTACCTTATGATCAACAACTACCACAAGTTTCACACGGTCATAATAATTACCTTATTGTTGGGGCCTGATTTTTAGGGTCCAGATGATTCAATTGGACACATTCCATGTGGAGGAATTTTCTGACATAGGAGTATATTTTAATTGGCAGTTTTATCTTTTAAGGAATCTCAATTCTAATTTTATTTTTTCTTATTTTTTTGGGAACAGTCAGGATTAGATATGACTTCTCATCCAAAAGGAGATTGATTTTCATCCTAGTATGGTAACTACTATGCTAGGGAATCATATTCCAATTCAGGGACGACGTTTTACGAAGGTGTGATCACTATAAATACAAGGCTACACCATAATTTATAGGCAATGTTCTATTAAGCACTAAAGTTATAAGCATCCATTGTTAACCTGATTTCAGAATGTACTTATTCTCACACCGGAGCTATCCCACAGCGACTCAGGCCGTCAAGTTCCTATGTGTGATTTTGTTTACGTTCAGGATAAGACGCATAAATCGGTGATTGAACGCATTGACTAATCTTGGCGTTAACATTGACGCTAGAAGGAGGACCCTTTAGTGCGAACTGATATTTCAATCACCCACAAGTTTGGTAAGAGTTATGGCGACGAGTAAGGCGACCAATATTTTTGAACGGGAAAAATCCTCAGCCAGTCCCTCTGTTCAACCCAGTGGTTCAGTCAAGGATAGGTTGGGACCCACCAATCGTGTCTTAGATTGGCTCGGCCTTGGCAGCCACTCGGTGGGCCTAACAAAGACCAAGACGACTCCAATCTGACAACAATTGTTTTCGGCCAATCAGAATGCCCCAGGTCCCCATAGTCGTGCCGAGGTTACTCAGTACCGGACACGCACACAAGGAGATCCGAATTCGAAGTCGGATGGTCGAGACAAAAGAAAGCTAATTATGGCCTGGAAGATGTAGGAGAACAAGGACGTCATGGAGACCATGCGTCTTCAACAAAAAGAACATGGACTTGAATGAAAAAAATCAGAAGCTCGTGATCTAATTTGGGCCAAGTTTGAACAAATTTATCATACTTCGAATGAGTCAAGCTCGAACTTGAGCCCAATAATTTTAAATTTGACTCGAACTTGAACAATCTTAAATCCGACTCCTAAAGTCCAATTAACAAGCCTTCCCGTAGCCTTCTCACTACCATTAACAATTAATCATATCTATCAACAGTGAGATCCTAAACCATTAGATTGAAAATAATTATATAATTTATTGTATTTGTAATCATATCCCTCCAAAGAATAACTGGATCCCAAAATCAATCCTCTTCCTATCCAATTTTGATATACTAAAATCGATCATTTTCCTTTCCAATTTTGATATTTATTTTGTTCTTTATTTTTTTCTCTAAAAAAAATCTTTTGAACTTTATCGACTTATTTGTCCAATATAATGTAATTTATAATGGTCAAATCTTTTATAAGAGAATTACCGTATATGCCATACAATCAAAGGTACTTATAAAATGAGTCATGTGATAGGCACATGATTCATTTTGGTGAAAAATATTACAGAGTCGAAATGGAACATGATGGTAAAAAATTTAAATCGTAAGATATTCAATTGAAAAAATTAATATTTTGGGTTAAATATAAAATTTTGTAGAATTTGTGGATCATTTTTGCAGTTAAGCACCCTATTGTACATGCCTTAATTGACATCCTCCTTGCACTCTAACAAATTTGTTTGGCCTTTTTGGTCTAGTAGTATTGAGTTTATGCATTTTATACAATTTATTTGGTGTGTTTAGATCACGTGCATATTTGGCAAGTTGTTTAGATCACATGCATAATTCGATATCGCAATACATATTAAAACTCAAAAAAAAAATTGGGAGACGAGACATGCATTTATAAGTTGGGTGTCATCCTACCCTACAAGATTTTTCGGATCTGATTAGTATGAAATTTATTTTTTTAGTAAATTGGTCAATTGGTCAGTAAAGTGTTGACACGCAGAGAGGGAGAATATCTCCCTGTCAGCACTCTATTGATTTTTCTCCTCTCCGCCCGCGTATCAACACTCTATTAACCAACTTACCACAAAATAAACTCCATGCTAACCACTTCCAGATTTTGCTCCTCCCCTCCTCCTTAGCCTCCCCTCCTGTCCATTCCCCATATATAAGACACTCACTTTTAATCATGCCTTTCAATTCCAAGCATAATTCCACACTGCTGGTCTCACTCATTCTCTCTCCTCTTTTTTCTCTCGAAATTCTAAAGCTTTCATTTGTTTCTCTCAAGCAACTCAAAGCTTCATTTTATTGGTTTCTCATAGTCTAATGCCAACATCCGAAGTAGTAGAAGAAGAACCCTTAGAACCCCTCAATTACAAGGTATTTTTTTTTAATTATGATCTACCTACCTGCCTACCTACTAAAACTTTAAAATACCCCTTTTAATTAATTTCCTTAATAATCTCTAACTGATCATCACCTTAATTAATTCTCCCTGTTTTCTCAGACATGGATCTTGAAAGTTTCCATCCATTGTGAAGGCTGCAAAAGAAAAGTCAAGAAAATCCTTACCAACATTCAAGGTGTATATATATATATATATATATATATATATATATATATATATACACACAATAGAATAATCGTATTCCAATTTCGTCACATATGTTCAAATTATAGTTACTATTAATTACTCTGTTCAATTTTTGTGGTACCATTTTTCACTCCATTTCATCTGATATATATATATATAATTTACTTTTCAGGTGTTTATTCTGCCGATATAGAAACCAAGCAACAAAAGGTAATTGTAACCGGTAACATAGACGCCGCCACTTTAATCAACAAACTCATAAAGTCCGGTAAGCACGCCGAGTTATGGCCGGAAAATCCTAATCAGAAAGAGAAAAAATCAGATAAACCCGATAACAAAGATAAACAAATTCGACAGAATGGCCCACAACCCAATAAAGAATCTGTCCATGAAAGTAGTACCGTTAATGTTGACAAAGAAATCAAACCGCCGGTGAAAGTTAAAACCGCCGGCGGCGGCGCAAGTCCAGCTAAAACCGGTGGAGATCCTGAAGCCGTTGAAGTGCCGGTTAAAGTTTTCGGTGGACATGAAGTGAAAGATTCGAATTCTGAAGGGGAGGTACCGGAAACCGGGTCTGTACGTGAAATTCCCATTAAAGTCTCCGATGGACAAGGGGTGAAAGAGTCGAAATCTGAAAGGAAGTTACCGGAAACCAGCTCCGCTGGTAACCATTCACCGGCTGCACCAGTTGAGAAAAAGAATGAAGGAGGGGAAAGTGCTAACGTTGCTGAAAATAGCGACGCCGTCGAAAGCGGCGGCGGGAATGGTAGTGGCCATGGTGGTAAAAAGAAGAAAAATAAAGGGCAACCTGGTAATAAGACCGATGGCGAACCCCAATCGGTTGCTCCACCGGCAAGCGCTGGATCACCTCATCATAATGTTGGCCAACCTCCAGTTTCAGTTACAGGCAATCAAAGTGTTCCACATCGTCAAGGACCACCTCCTTATTATACACCACCACCTCCTGCATATGGAGTTATTAGTTACAACATGGCGCATCCCACTAGTAGCTATACGACATCGTATTACGCGTCACCACCACCACCTAACTCATATGGATACTCCTATTCGGATTCGGGTTCGGGTTCAAGTATGGAAGGTTCGTATGCATTTTCTTATCCGGGTTCGAGTATAGAACCTCAGCCGACGGATTTTGATTCATACCCACGTCAGCCGTTCGATTCTTTTGAGATGTTTAGTGATGAAAATCCGAATGGATGCAACATTAGTTGATTCGGGTTGGAGTTGGGTTTAATATGGGTTTGGGTATACAAAGCTTATTATACATCTTGTATAAGTGTGTGGGAAATGCTCTGGTAGTGTATGTATAAAAATTAGAGGGTTTTACCAACAAAAAGTGAGAAATTTTTATGTGCAAGGGTTTTGGAGTTTTATGTTAGTGGGGTTTCCTTAATTATGTTTTAGCTTTGTTTAGTAGTTTTACTCTTTAGGTTGCCAATTAAAGTAGGTTAGCCTTGTAATGCTTAGTTGTTTGTAGGCCCTAATCTTTCTCTATATATGCATCTTTGTGTAAAGTACATATACTGTTATCATGAAGTTAACTTCATGGTAAGTTGATCAATTGACCAATACAATGCTGACACGCAGAAGGAGAGATTATATCTCAGCCTACGTGTCGACACTGTATTGATAAATTGATAAAAGTTAACTTCATGCTAACCACTCCCATCTTTTTAGGGGCTTGGTAAGTGCAGAATGATCCTGTTAAGGTTTAAATATGAATTATTATTTCAAACTAACTTTTTTTTACTATGATGATTGTCTTTTTAATTAAATAATTAATTTTTTAATTTAGTTTAATTGAGATGTTAAGTCATAAATTGATGACATGACTTGTACACATGTCGTGTTACTGCTTATGTGTTAAAAATGAGTCATTTTAAAAACGGTGGACTTTGTGAGTAGCGACGATTGTTGAGCATAGTGATATAATGTTTTTATGGCCCTGAGGTGGTAGAATTTGGAATATGAGTGGCGGAGGAGGAGAAGGATTTTCGAGGCAGCGAATCTAGGGTTTTGAAGATGGAGGTGGGATTGCTTGTGTTGCAAATGTGCAATGGCGGGTGATCGAGTGTGGAGTAATGGCCGGAAGCATTTGATAGGTGATGGTTAGCGAGATGTTACAGGTGATCGGTGGCGGGTGATCGGAGTCATGACTGATGGTCATTGCGGGTGAAGTTCTTGTTTTCATTTTGCACTAGCTTTTGATTTTTATTATCTATAATGTATCTATCTATTTTTATGTTAGTTTAGTGTTGTTTGTGTTATTTAGTTGTTTATGATTTTAATATGTTTATTATTATTTTTAATTTTTTAATTCATTAAAATGACAACAAAAGGTAATTGAAAAATGTCACCTCTTGAAACCGTGTCATCAATTTATGACATGACAGCTCAATTGAACTAAATTGGAAAAGATTGGAAGTTTAAACATTTAATTGAAAAAAATTAAAAAGACGATCACCGAAGTAGAAAAAGGTGAATAGTTTGAGGTAGTAATTTATATTTAGTCATTTAGTGGGGTTCATTAGTACTCCCTCCGTCCCAAAATAACTGCTCAGTTTTGATTTTTTTTAGTCAAATTAACTATTTTTAAAATTAATAATTAAGCATGTGTAAATATATTTTTAACATTATAAAATTGGTATTAGTAGTAAATTGTATATACTTTTTTTTGTTATAACCTCTGCACCTATATTATGGCAAAAATGGTACAAAAAATAGTCAATTTGATTTTAAAAAGTCAAAACTAAGCAGTTATTTTGGGACGGAGGGAGAAAAAAAATAATCGTCGAGAATTGAAACTTATACACCTCAATCCTAATCATCATACTAATACAATATATCTTGTTTAATTTTCATTTGAGTTTAATATTATTAAAAAATAATATTTGCCTTTTAAATTCTTCCTTTTCATAAAATCAATCTATCTTTTTTCATTAAGCTTGAAATATAAAAAACTTTACCTTAACATGATCAATAACAAATATTATTACAAATCAGTTAATACAAAACTACCCATTATATTAGTTCTAAAATCGGTAATATTCATTTCATGGTATAAAAAAGAAGAAGAAAACGCAAAACTAGTAATCAAGTGCTAATATATATATACTACTATAAAAATAAATTTGAAAATGTATGTGGTATTATGCAACTCCTTTTACTATTATTTTTAGGCATTATTTATAATTCTTGTTTATAATTACAATTTATTGCTCAAAAATTCAAAAATATATAAAATATAAACGCACATGTTCCAAGTATGAGTGCTACATTGCTCACAATTAGAAATTAGAGATGTAGTTTAACTTTTGAGGTTAAACAATGACATATTAAATTTTAAATTAATATAAATTTATTTAATTTTAATTGATACAATTATTATAATTGTATATGTAGTATATAATAAAAACTAATAATCACAAAAAATTATTTTACTCTAAATTTTTGTAATTTTAAAAATTAATATATTGTAGTTTGATTTTAAAAGACAAATTATATTTTTAATTGTAGGGAGGAAGAAAAATGTATTTTGACTAGTCAACTAAAACCCAAGTTGATTGAGTCCACGTGTCAATAGTTGTACAATTTCCACTTTGGATTTTCAAAAGCTAGTTAGGGCTATAATTAACCCAGTCCTTCTACCGCGACAGGGGTCTAGCGATCAATCTAGCGACCGGATGAACAAAATTGTACCGTTTGTATAATTTTGTTTTTTACATATATCCAAATGATACATAAATTATTGAATTTTGTTAAAATTTTAATTTTGATAACTACTATAAATTGTTTAAGAATTATAAAAAAATAAAAAATTATCCGATCGCTAGACCGATCGCCTCACCCCCTGTTCCCCTAGACTTTTTCACAATTCACCTTTGTCATACTTTATCTTTTTTTGAAGGAAACCCTGTCATGGCTTTTACTTTGTTGTAATAATGGATGTTGGCCCATGAAAATGGCTCACTTCTTTTCAGACGTGTTAAAGGCATTTTGGATGGTATGAGAAACAAAAATAATTACGATGTTTACAGGAAAAAAATGATCAAAGTTTCTTGATATTCGTGTTTCTTTTTTAAAAGCAATTTCTTCCTTTCATGAAAATTAAAAGAGTAACCTGGGTTCAGTTTTTAATAGTTCACTGTCTTTTGCTTTTGACTTTTTCAAGTTCGGTTATGGGTTATCTTTCATTACGGGCGTCCAAATGCACCCCAATATATTTGCGATTTATCTCTGCGTGTCAATAAACAGACAAAAAATAATTTTTTTCTGCGTGTCAATATTGTATTAATTAATTAATTAATTTATCATAAAATTAACTTCATAATAATCGAATCCTATTTAAAATATTGTGTTTGTACCACAAATACAATAATATATTTGAAAATTCCAAACGCACCAAATAGTCCAAACACTAATAAACGAGTAAACACCATATAATCTTCCTTTTAAAATTTCATACTTATTTCTCTTTTACTTCCTACTCTTATAGGGTCTTATACAATGTTAGTCTATATATATATATATATATATATTATGAAATTATTTGGCAATTGTATTCATGTTGTTCTTATACAAGTTATTGCAATTAATTAGTCGTGACAATAATATAAAAACACATAATTTTAAATATTTGTCGATAAAATCTTAACCTAGTAGTTAAAAGAAGAGCAGATCCTCTGTCCCCAAATTCTCTGTCCCCTTATGTTCCATCACTTAAATGTTGACACTTGTATTTTTTTTTAATTTTAGAGTTAATTGATGTTAAATAAGAGGATATGTGTCAACATTTAAGTGGTGGGACACAAGGGGACAGAGAATTTAAGGACAAAGGATCTGCTCTCAGTTAAAGGTTGAATTTTTATGATATTTAAGTCTCAAAGAATTACCTCAACCAAAATTGATGGAGATTGTAAATGATTTCATTATTTCACCTATTCTATTAATAAGGAAATTGATCTCCACGTATAAAATTGATATTTTCACATAAATAATGAGTGAGTTACATTTTTATGTGAAAGAGATTTGTGTGAAAATATCATTTTAACATGTATAAATATAGTTTCCTATTAATAACAATTTTGTTATGCACAATTACACTGTTTTTATACATGCAATTTATTCCAACATTGTCTCCAAATAAAACAAAATTTATTGAATATTTTATTCTTTTTTAGAAGGTTAAAGTTTATTTTATAAGAGTATATTTAAATTGAGTCCTTCTGCACAGAGATTAGAATTGGACATTAGAATTGAACATTTTCATTTTATTTTATTTTTGATTTTTCTTATGACTTTTAAAAAATAAATAGTATTTATTTCGACTGGAATTTTTACAAAAAAAAAGTGTTTTAGGTGTAATTTAGATACATATACAAGAACAGCGTTGTACAGTCTGTGCAACACTGTTCTTGTATATGTATCTAAAACACTTTTTTTTATAAAAAAATTTTAATTAAAATAAATACTATATATTTTTTAAAAATCACAAGAAAAACCAAAAAATTAAAAAAAATTAAAAATTAAAAATGTCCAATTCCAATGTTCCGTAAACTTATTGATTTAAATTAGAATTTGCCTGACAGGAGGCCTGGAATGTCAAGGAATTATGGTCCCCGACAGACAGGCACATTCCACCTTTTTCAGGTGATCATTCGCTCTCTTCTCAAATTATATGGAGTCACTACATCTCACATTTGCTGTCCTCAATTGACCTTTTGCCAATATCTAGACAACTCTCTCTGTATTTGTTTTTTATTCATATATATATATATATATGTATATATATATATATATATATATATATATACTTTATCCTCATTTCTGACATTATGTCTATTTTTATTCAAAAACTCTACGTACACATGAAAATTAAATAAAAAAATTAAACTCGAGTATATTTGAATTTTAGTTATTTATATTTTAACCTTTAATAGGGATAAAAATATAAATAAATAAAATTTAAATACAATCGGATCTAATTTTTTTGTCCAATTTTTTTATCCGCATAAAAAAGCTCATTTTTATTTGCAAAGTGATGGAGAAGGTACGATTATTTGTGCTAATTTAGTACTATTTCTACGCATACAAAATTTACATAGATTTCCTCTAACAATGACAGGAGGGCAATAATGTCATTTTATGTGACGCCTCCAAAATAGATCCACACAACTCATTTTGAGTCGTCAAAATACATGGTACAGAATCAAAATACAAATCTTTCTATTTATAATTATAAAATTATCGTACAAAATACGATCACACAAACTGTGAGTTTCAATACAAATATTGTGTTGGATATAATACGAAAATATTCACACTCAAATTAAGTCCTCATTATAATTATTGACACACTATTTTATAAAATAGTGAGGACTACTATAGCACTATCTTGGATCATTACTCCACTCCCTGACTAATCCCAGTGACACTCTCATTTTATGAGAAGAATAATAGAACCAAAAGAAAAAATGGTGAGCTCAACTAGCTCAGTAAACAATATTATGACTAGCTAAGATAATGAAGAATAAATTATCGTTAGCCTTCAACAATAATAAATTAGATAAAATATTATGGACAACAAATTTTAGATCACCAACTGCAGCGGAAATAACAATCCATTAGAAGAGTTAAATAGAGCATAATGTCTACTATCTTCTATGATTTAAAAGTCCATCATCACTATTTTATCCATGTAACACCAATCAATAAATATTTCAAATCAATAATTTATCTTTGCACTACGGGCCAAAGATATTCATTTGTATCACCAGTGGTCATGATCATGTCAAACACCTGTCCATCTTTGTACTACGGGCCAAAAAAAACTTTCACCACAAGCTTTTTTCGGTAACACCAAAGGTCATGATTATACCAATACACAATTCTTGGTCAGCATCATACCAACTAACAATTCTTCTTTGCACTACAGGCCAAATATAACTTTTCACCATAATTAAGCATGAGGATGATGACAATGATAAAAAATGAATCAAGTAAGATCAAGGACAAATATTAGAGATTTGTAATTTAATTTATCCAATTTAAGAATGTTCAAATTGTCAACATGATAATCAATTTGTTAGAGTTTATGCCCTAGAGGACAATTCTTTGATGTAATTGCTTAATATTTTTGATATTATATTTGATTGAATAAATAAATTAT